>JASDQU010102139.1:47593-61019 GCA_032191745.1 Picea mariana
TTGTTGAGTTTAGTAAGGGCTCCTAAAATCACTCATTGGACTCCTATATAAAGGAGATATGTCATTGTGACATTAGATCATCATGTAGAGAGAGTGGATACATGATGGAGAAACCTTAATTGAGTATGCACTTGTGCTAGGAGGATTGGTGATCTCAACAAATGGAAAGTTTGGAAGGTGGTGAATCTATCCCAAGAGATAGGAGCGAAGAAAGTTGCACGTGTGGAGAAATTGTTTTGTACCATACGCAGTTTGTAGGAGGATGAAGCACATATATACACATGTTGTAGATGGACGAATTGCGTAGAGGGTATATGCAATTTTCAGTGGAGAAAACAACGTATGTCCTTGGCTTTCGAGTTGGTGAATCATGTATCTGAAGTTTTTGGGAAGCTACAGATCCATACATGCTAACAACTGATGACAACCAACCGTACATGTGGTCTACATCATATTCGTGTGTAGAGGAGATTTATGGATATTGTTGAGATTTGGTTTTCTTGTTTGTATGGTCATTGGAGAACAAGGTTGTTCTCAGCTTTCGTTACTTTGGAGGAAAATGTTGTCCTCATATTTTTGGTGATATTTAATTGGATAGGAGGGATAGTTTTTCCCTCATGATTTTTGAGGATAACAAGATTACAAAACTGAAATTGTGTCTCATGTGTATTGATGATTCATCTAGGATATTTGCGTTTCTACTACATATGTTTTTCAGAAAATAATTTTAGTGTAAAGTTGTTCAGTGATAACGGCTAGGGTTTTACTATTAGATCACTAGGAAGCAATTTTCAGATCTAAAATTAGTTACATAGAGTTGCATGTGAAAATTGACATGGAATCAAAGATTGGGATTTGAAGAGAAAGGGGTCATCTTGAGACACTTTCTTGTCTACAAGACTGGAAGAGTGATGTGCTTCTTATTTTTCTTGTTCTTGTTCCAGGTAGGTCAAGATGGTGAATACATTGAAGCTTGAGGATAGGTTAGAAGGGGAAACCAACTTTGGGCTTGAAAGGAATCTATTGGAAGAGAATGACCTTAAGGAGTATGTTGAGGATTTTGTTATTAGCCTGACTTATCCAATAGATTTGACATTCCACAAGAAGAGGGAAGTGAAGGCCAAGAGGGTATTGCTAGAGTCCGTGAAGGACCACTTGATTCCTCACATTGCCAAGAAAGAAACTTCCAATAATATGTATGATGCTTTGGTGGGTCTTTACCAAAATAATAATACTGATAGGTGTTGTGAGAAATCTTACCCTGCGGATAGGTTAAGCTCCCCTTAGCTAGTTTTTATTCAACTAAGAAAAAATAGAGAAAGTGGACATTAACATCTATTGCTTATGTCTATCCACATATGAAAATGAGAAGAAGGAAAATGAGATAAGAGTGCACCTTTTTCAAAGGTTGTCTTCACTTCTCCTTATTGCTCCAGCATTGGATCCATTCCTAACTTGAACATGATCTCCCTACACTTAGATATAATGATCTTCCTCTTCTACTGCTTGCACAAAGATAGATGAAATTAAATATAATGAAATGACACAAGCATAAACATTCATATGTAAACCAAATGAGACATAAACGATGGAGAGTACTTACAATCATGTTGATGTTGAGAAATCTTCCTCCAATGCACCTCCTATACAACCCCTTTTGTGCACTACTAGAATGTTACTGAACTATCTATGAATGTCATAAGAACAGAGGTTTGATACTCTTCAGAACTCTCCCTTTTACCTTGAGTGGCCTCCTTATATAGCAAATGAAGGCCCAACCAGCATGGAGTATTTTAGGAGTATGGTTGAGGATATGGCTGTTACCCATGATTTTGGTCATCTTGATGGAGTACTCAAGCTCCTAACAAGAACTTTCTCCTGAGAAAAGTGGCATTCATTTCCTTCCAAAAAACATATTTTTAAAGAGAGTTCGTAGGCTGCTTATAGCCTAGGGTGTGAGAATGACCCATTCTCGCAGGACACCTTCAGCTAGGGTGCGAACTTCTCACACTGTGTTCTATACCTAGGGTGTGAACTTGTTCTCAAGCTTGGAAAAAGGAAGAAGTCTCGAGGGTTATAGAAGGGAATCTTCTAGAAAATGGGTTGGCATTCGAATGGTTATCATTTTACTGGTTTCCCTGATTTGGTGGGATCATTCTCATCCATGTAACCATCTCATCCTCTCCTATATATTGATAGGATTCTCATGGAAAAGGTTAAGCAAGATTAATTGAAGAATTGGTGAAGGAATTGTGTGAAGAACCCAGCTTGAGCAGAAGCTTGGAGACTCTAGTAGGTCTATCAAGAGAAATTGGATCTTCTTCATGCAAAGACCGAGCAAGTGTGTGTTGGAACCAAGAGTCACCAAAAGGAAGCTTGCACATCAAGGCGATCAGGTTGTATCTTCTACTTTCGATTAATATGATACGACGACAAGTCCTTTTCCCATAAAGTCGTTCTTATTTTATTGTGTAATTCCTTGATCATATGCATAAGTTGACGATTGAATATATTTTGCTATCTTCACTCTGGTTGGTTTGTGTTGTATTGGTCTTGACCTCACGAGAGCGCCGGAGCGAAGCATTAGCAACAGAGACCCTAGGAAGCGATACAAATGTATGTTCCTTGTTCCTCCTTACTAGTTAATTCAATGGTCATAACTTAGGGAAAGAGTCATTTCCTGTCCTATTTTGTTCTAGATCCAGGTGGATCTAGGGAGATCTATTAGTGTCCGCACCTACCGATTAGTCCGATAACAAAATTGGTGACTCCACTGGGGATGCAACCCATTTTTTAGTGGTTTTTGGTGTTTTTCCTTGGCCATTTTCTCTTACCTTACCTTTCTTCATTTATGTCAATCTCTGAGTCTTCAGGACACCCTGATAGACTCCTAGGTCCAGAAGTCCCTTCAAAATTTTTGTCTTTTTCCAAAAATTTTCCAAGTTTCAGGCCTTCTCGCACTGAACCCCACAGTGGCCTGCAAGAACATCTTGAGTTCGCACTCTGCCTTTAAGTCCAGTGCGAGGTTCTTGCACCCTGCTCAAAGGTAGCTTGCAAGAATGCTCCATTCTCGCACTGTGTATTACTGATAGCCTGCGAACCCTCTTTTAAAATTTTTGGATTTAAGGTTTTTACATGTTCAGATGCCCAGATCAGTATAGGTGTCTGAAAAGAACTTCTTGGACCACTGGTTGATGTTTTCTTGACTTTGGATTTTGTGCACGATCAGTCTTCAGAGATCAAAGGCTCTTCTTGTCCATCTTTTTCTCAACTCTCATCTCTTGAATTGTCTTAGCAAGGTCATACTCTCTGATCCTGGAATCTGAGTACTTGTTTGGTTAGGAGCTGGTGATCGATTTGGAAGTTGGGATTCTTTGTCTTTCTCATTTTCTCATTACTTGGAAGATTATTGTTCTCATGCAATTGAAAAGACTAGTTTTGTCTGCTTGTCGTTTTTTTTTTTCCATTGAAATATTGGTTTGGGTTTTGTTCATTGCTTTTTCATTAGTTATTGGTTTTCCTTACTTTCACCACCATGGTGTAGATCCTTTTTGAAAAGTAAAAAACATTTTTTCTTTTAAAAGAATTTTCGTTTTGAAAATATTGAAAATCATTTGTTGAAATTGTTGAAAAATAACAAATAGCGAATTGTCATTATTGCGTGATTCGTTGAGATTGCATTTTAAAGAAGATTGTGTATCGTAGTTCAAGATTGTTCCAGAACACTTCTCTTTCCCTCCCGTACATAGGATTCATCGAACGAAAATTGATTTATTTCATTCCTATCTATGCATTGTTGGGTTAGAGTCTCACACAACATCGGTTTCACCTCCATTTCCTTTGAGTAACAACAACCCTTAAAAATATTGCGTAGTTTTAAAATTTAACTAGTAACTCTTTTCTAGGACTCTATTACACCAACAATTAGCTAGGCTAGCACTTTGGAATAGGCAGAGAGATACACTCTCTAATGCACAAAACACACAATAGCATCTTGTGTTAAGGAGTGTCAAATTCCATATACAACATTTTTTCCTGGGAAGCCCTTCTCACACAAGGGTCAAACATGAGGTCGCATTGATATTGACAGAGTTACTCACCCTACTTTGTTGATATCGGTGTAGAGATTGCACGTATTACGGGGGTCACTTAGAGGTATACCCACAATGATGAGTGGAAGCCTCTCGAGTTGATTTTGGGCTAGATACCCTGCCCTTGCATGTGGATCGGACTGTCGACTGTCCCCCCAGGCTTTATTGTTGTCAGTGGTAACCTTAGTGGCCTATCTTTTTAGGGTCTTACACAAGGTGACTGTGAAGGGGCAAGTCTTCACGATACCTGGAATCGACGTTGGCCAAACTCACTCGAGCACCTTGGAGGGTATACACATGATTATGTGTGGGAGCTTGCACCAGGGTGTAAGTCCGTTAAGCAGGTTGTCAACATAAATTTTCCACCGTAGCCCAGCCCCTTCTTGTCTCGTTGTTGTGACGTTGGATTTCATCACCAAATAGTGACTTCGAAATTAGAAGGTCTTATTTGCTTGGTGTTGTTTCTTAGATTTTTTTACTAGCGCATGCTGCCTGTTTACCCAAGTTGACCGTAGAACTTTCTTCGTAAGTTTGTAACTTGTCCACAATAGACCCTCCACGTCGTTCACGTAGAATGTAGGGCTTACCTCCAGAAAATATGGAAGGTTCTCAACCCCTGCCTACAAGCTCACCTGAGGGCTCTCCTCAATAGAGTGAAGTCTAAGACGTCACCACTCCACAAGTGGAAAGAACTGACTCTCTAGAACGGTTCCGAATTACCAATTCTTGAGAGGACTTTCGACTTCACCCCGATTCTGAGAGACGTATTATGCGAGTGAATTCTTCTAGAGACTTAGTTGTTTTATCTTTTGGATCACCAACTGGACCTTTTCCAGGACTTGAAGGCCAAGATCCTTTTTGGTTTGCTGGTGTTTTTAGATGGGACCTCTTTGGTGCAGGATCAGGCATTGAAATCACCATATCAATTGCATTCCTCGAAACCTATGACCCAGACACAATACCTTTTACTACTGCTTATTATTTCCCTGGTACAGACGCTCCGCGAGCTAACCACATCTTGACCGTCCCTATAGAAATGGTCCATTACACAGATACTACGAGTATTCACACCGAGATTACAGCAGCTAGTCAAGCCCCCATCGACACACCGCTCTTGCCCAGTGTCACCCCGACGCTTCCACCCGGATACCGTGCATTGAATGCTTCTATTCCCATTCCTATGCAAACCCCATCCAGAACTCCTGGTGGTCCCTCTTCTTCTGGTCACTGTCCTCGCGAGTTCATTCTGACACTTCCTCAACCCCCTTTCGGAGGACCTTTCTCATCCTCTACCGGCAGCACTAATCCTAGTGGAAATATTCCATCATTCACACCAAATTACCAGATTCCTGTTGGTGGACAATTTCACCAAGGAGGTTTGAATCAACCCCCCTTTGTAGGGAAAATTCCTATTGGAACACAAATCCCAATTGGAACGCAACCCCCAATTGGAACTCAATCCCCGATTGGAGGAAAACCCCCACCGACCCCACCCTACGGACAAAACATACCTCCATCCTTGGCCCAGTATTGGAACCATTTGATAGAACATAATCCTCAATCGACTGGGGGGAAACAGCTTCCAGCTACATCCGTTATACCCCCGAGTATAGGCCAACCATATCCAAGTACGTCCAATCCTATTTGGGGTTCGAATGCTCAAACTCACATCCCTATTCAAGGATACAACAACCACCGAATCTGCTTGGGTCTTCACATTATATGCAGACTGCTTATGGTCCCACTAGTTTTCCGACAGGACTCCCTCCCCAGAGCCACTAGTACCCACATGTGAATAGACAGTTACCCTTCTTGGCCACTTTGGACCTCCCAGATCTGTCAAGGATTTTAAATGATCCAATCTGTCACTCTCCCCATTGGCCTGCTATACCAGCCAAGCTACCATATGACATCCCTAAATTCGATGGCAAAGCGGGAGAGGACCCGAACAATCACGTCATGAATTTTCATCTCTGGTGCTCATCCAACTCCTTGATGGATGACTCTATCTGATTACGTCTTTTTCAAAGAACTCTCACAGGTTCTGCTGCGAAGTGGTATATAGAATTACCACGAGGTTTCTTCGCCGACTTCAATACCCTAGCTATGGCCTTTCTCACCCACTACCAGTTACCAATCCGTTATGAAACAGGAACCGAGATTCTGAGTTCTTTCAAACAAAACAAAGCCACTCATATATCCGATCACATTCATGAGTGGCGACGAAGATGACGTCTCATCAAACTCAAACTTCCCGATCAGTTGCTGGTAGAGTGGTTCAAAAAATCATTTTTGAATGATATTGGTCGTGATATCGCCATGGGTGGAGTTGTCATGGAAGAACATGCCATAAGTCGTGCTCAATACCTTGACCTCGTTTACTCACAAACGAGTACTCTTTATGACTTACTCCCTGATGCACCTCGTCCTTCCACTTCCACCACTTCAACTACTCCGGGCTGCTTCTCATGCAGTCGACGGTGTGATTGGCACTTTCCATGCCCAACCACATTCCGCCTTGAGCAACAACCCCAAACCCGCGTCTTCTAATGTTCAAAATGCTCCATCTCCTACCCCTCCCACTGGAAAGACTTCTGAGGTAAATGTTGTTCAATCTACCCCAGCCGGTAAAAACAAATCCAAAAAGAGAAGGGGTAAGAATAAGGAGGACAAAAATACTTCTCAAGTAGAGAGAACCAAAACTCCACCTGTTGACAATAGGGATAAGCGCAAACCCCGATGCCCTTGTCTTATCTGCGGTGATGATCACTACACAAAGGATTGTCCACGATGCGCCAAGGTTACTAAGTTCCTTCAAGGAGCCCCCAAACCTCCCACTTCGGCTGTCTTGTCCCAACCCTTCCCCTCTCAACAACAGGCCGAATTGGTCATCCATGACCAACCTTCCCCTTCTACTACATCCTATGTATTGATGTGTACTGGCGATTCAAAGAAGAATGACATTGCACTTACCACTCGAGACAAAGATTATTCTCCCTCTAAAGAGAAGGTTGATGATCTACCTCCTTCATTGGTACAATCCTCTCCTACGACTCCACCTACCAACGATCATCTTCATCTCGAATGACCGAGCCTTGACACAGTTCTTCGACCCCCTCCAAAGGGCGTCGTTCAAAAATTGGCTTTCAATCCCCATGCTTGTGTTGCCCAGAACTACAACATTGTTGAAGATCTGGCCCAAGCACCTTTTGCGATGTTAGCCCTCGAAGTCCTTCAAAGTTGTCCCACACAACAAAAGGCACTGTTAAAAGCTATCGGTGGAATCAACCCAACGGACATGAATTTAATAATTTTTGACTTAGAAGATCACATTCCAAGGTTACCCCCTCAACTCACATTCCAAATCCAAGTGATTGTCTCCGANAACCATTATCGACAAGGGTGCCTCGACATGTGTCATGTCTGTTACTTGCTGGAAAGCCATCAGCTCTCCCTCTTTGACTGAATCCCATAACACTCTCAAAGCCTTCAATGGATCTAGTTTTAACCCCTATGGTGTTCTTCCTTCATTGCCCATCATGCTAGAAGGCAAAACGGTCCAAGTCGAAGTGGAAGTCTTTGACGCTCCTCTCGATTACAATCTTTTGCTTGCCTGTAGCTAGATCGATTCCATGTGCGCAGTTGTGTCGAATCTATTTCGTGTGGTACATTTCCCGCATCAAGGAAAGGTAATCACCGTCGACCAATTAGCCTTTTTTAACTCAGATACCCATACTGGCAACATACCGTTCATCGCTAAGACCCCACTGGGTTACGAGAATGTCGGTGTAGGTCTTCTCAAAGACTCCTTGTTAATGGGCACTTTCCCCATTCCACAACCCAATGTTCCACACTCATCTGTCGCTTCAATTAACATGATCTCCACCTCAATTCACGAAACCCCTGCGTCTCACAACCCATGGCTGGTACCTGACCCTGGCGATCATCTTCGTTACGGCAACGAAATGCCTTTGAGTCCAGTCAAATCTTCCTATCAGGCCATTCAATCGAAAACCCCCTCTACCCCCTCTCTTGGTGAATTATCTCCATATCCTTTCCATGTCATTTTCCCCACAGATGAGATGATTGTGTCTATCATGGAAGACACCCCTTGGGACGATGGACATCACTGTTCCATTCTCTTTCTGGAGCAACATACCATCGAGAACTACCAACAGATCTCGACCTCGTCAATCGTTGTCGTCATTTCAACCGTTCCCAAGTCCACACACGATGTGTTTTCCGAAGGGAACTTAAGCAATATCTCACCCACTATTCCCCTCGACATATCCATCAAACCTGGAATTATCGAAAATGTGCATATCGGACCTTCGTGTTCCCTTGACGAAATCGTCACCTACACGTCACTTTTCAAAGAGTTTTGTGACATCTTCGCCTAGAGCTACAAAGAAATGCTGGGTATCAACCTCGACATTGTGATATATGAGATCAAGACATACCCAGACGCTAAACCCGTCCGACAACGCCTTCGTCCAGTTCACCCACGTAAAGCGGTTGCTATCAAAATTAAAGTCGAGAAACTTCTTAAAGCCGGCTTTATTTACCTGGTGGCCCTCACTGACTGGGTTTCCAATCTTGTCCCGATCGACAAGAAACAAGGCACAATCTGCGTATGCGTTGATTATAGGGATATCAACAAAGCTTGTCCTAAGGACAACTTTCCTACCCCCTTCATCGATCAAATTGTCGACGATTGCATCGGAAGTTAAATCTTCTCTCTGATGGATGGTTTATCCAGATATAATCAAATCAATATTGTTTCCAAGGATCAACACAAGATGGCTTTTATTTTTCCTTGGGGCACTTTCGCCTATTGGAAACTCCCTTTCGGTCTCAAAAACACTGGCGCCACTTTTCAACACGCTATGTCTTATGCCTTCCATGATATCAAGCACATCGTGCAACCATATCTTGATGACTTACCCACTCATTCCATGCGCCGAGTCGTTCATCCAATCCACCTCCAAGCCATTTTCATCCGCTGTCGGTTTTACCACATATGCTTGAATCCTCACAAGTGCATTTTCTGCGTGGAATTCAGCCGACTTCTAGGCTTTATTGTTTCACGTCAGGGGATCAGGGTAGATACTTTAAAGGTCGAGGCGATTCTTAATCTCCCTCCTCCTTCTACACTTCGCCAGTTACAAAGTTTGCAAGGGAAAGCGAACTTTCTTCGTCGTTTCATCCTGAACTACGCCGAGATAACTCATGGATTTATGCGACTCCTCAAAAAGGGGTCTTAGTTTGTATGGGATACCATCGCAAACAAAGCCTTCGAATCTTTGAAGCTATCACTGACACGTGCTCCGCTTCTCTTCTCCCCCAATTACAGTCACGATTATTTTCTCTACCTCGTAGCCTCGAATTACACCATTGCTATGGTTCTCGTCCAAGAGGATGATTATCATGATGAACATGTTATCTATTACTTGAGTCGAAGTCTAATGCCTACTGAAACCAAGTATCTACATGTCAAAAAACTGGCCTTGGTAGCCGTCCAAGCAGTTCAACGCTTCCGGCACTATATCCTCTCTCGCAAGACTACAATGATTTCTAACTGCAACCGTATGTAACACATTCTCACACGTCAATTGCTAGGGGGTAAATACTCCAAATGGATCGTGATACTCTAGGAGTTTGACTTGGAATTCGAACGAGCCAAGTCCAAGAAGTCCTTAGTGTTTGCCGAGTTGATATGCGACTTTCCCTACTCTGAAATGGAAAATGTAGCAGCTGATTCATTACCTGATGAATCCCTTTTCCTAATTAGTTCCGATGATCTTTGGTATGGCGATATCATCATATATCTCCAAACCCAGACTTTCTGGCCCAATTTGTCCAGTAATGACTGACGTCAAATACGCTACCAAGCCCATCAGTATATTATCCTCAGGGGATTGACTCACTTTTTTTACGCTGCCTCACGTTCGACGAAGTCGAGAAAGCCTTAAATGACTGCCATTCTGGAGCCTGTGGTGGTCATATGTCCGGGTATGCTACTGCCCAGAAGATCTTATGCACAGGGTATTTTTGGCCTTCTTTATTTAACGACTACATAATCACCATCCAAAAATGCCACGCTTGCCAGACCTATAATCATAAGATACGGTCACATCCCGCTCCTCTTCACCCTGTGGTCTCCGCTGGTCCCTTTGTGAAATGGGGCATCAATTTCATGACATGTCACCCCAACTTGGCCGGGGGGCATGGATACATTATTGTAGCCATAGATTATTGTACGAAATGGGCCGAGGCGATGCCAACATTTGACAATACTGGAAAGACCGCAACATTATTCATTTTCAATCACATCATAGCTCGTTTTGGTGTTCCTCATGCTATCATCACTGATCACGGTAGCCACTTTAGAAACTTCATGATGTCCGAACTCACTGAAAAGTTGGGTCTTCACCATGAAAACTCAACACCCTATTGCCCACAAGCCAACGGCCAAGTCGAAGCGATTAACAACATTCTCATAACTATGCTCCGACGAATGATAGGGATTCAAAAAACAAGTTGGCGCACAATGTTTTTTTTAGCATTGTGGGCTTACAGGACATCTGTCAAGTCCTCTACTGGGTTTACACCTTTCCGATTAGTCTATGGTTTGGAAGCCATTCTCTTGATCGAATGCGAGATACCCTCTTTAAAACTAGTTGTTGAACTCCTACCAAACACTTATGCCGAAGAAGAACGTCTATTGTATTTTATGCGATTAGAAGAAACTCGACGTGATGCTACCCTAGTCATAGAATCCCAGAAGAAACGTGTCAAGGCCCAATACGAAAAACATGTCAAGCCTCGCATTTTCTCCAAAGGAGATCTGGTTCTCCTCTACGAACAAGATCGAGATATGCTAGGAGATGGAAAATTCGAAGCCATGTGGAAAGGTCCTTATATCATTAGACGAGTTTTGGAAAAAGGAGCTTACAAGTTAGTAGATTATGATGGGTACCTTTGAGTGAACCCAGAAATGGGTTGTACTTGAAGAAGTACTATGCATAAGATCACCTGTGCACGAGTACTTATATTTTTATTGTATCATACTTCTTGTGTGTTATTGTAGTTTGCTTTTGTCCTTATCTGGTCTCTGCCCTTATGTGACGTTGTGTTTGATTTCCAGATGTCAGAGTCTTCGCTACCCCACATTGGCTTTGCTGATGGCACTGGTCGTAGTACTCAGAACCTTGCATCTGCTGCATGGGCAATTTACGCCCCTACAAACGAACTTGTCACTTTACGAGGTGTGTGCCTCGGCCGTGTGAGCAACAATATTACAGAGTATAACGTCATTATCGAATTGTTGATTGATGTTATCTCGCTCGGTATCCATCGCTTGGTTGTACAACTCGATTCGCAGCTCGTAGTACTACAGTTAAGTAATGTCTATGCTATTTGAAGTCCTACTTTGTTACGGGTGTATTTGCGAATTCGCTTCTTGGAACGTTATTTTGATTATATTGAGTATCAGCATATTCCTAAATGTCTAAATACATTAATTGATGCATTAGCTAACTATGTATTAGACAGACATTTGCGTCATTTATAAATCAATCACATCAACTTTCACACAACACAAGATAAACCGGTAGAAGTCGTATGTATATATAACGATCGAAAAGTTTTTTACAAAAAAGTTTTGCCCGAGTGTTATAACCCTAAATTTCACCACACATGCTTACTTGGCATCAGACCAACTCAAATTCTTTCTTTGCCAAAAACATTGCTGAACAACTCTTTGAAAATCCTCTTGTGTAAAGGCCCACGCGCCCTAACCCATTACTGCACGTGTGTACATGCTGGTTGACCCAAAACAGCCCGCGTGGACCAACAAAAGCATGAAAAAAGGAAATTTGCCGACAGAACAAAAAGATATGGGTGAATTAATTGAAACTCCCGGCCATGCATGGTCGAGGGTTCGTCCAAATACCTAGCTCATTCTAGCCTATAAAAGAAGGGGTAGGGGTACCATTTGGAAGGAGGAAGAATATAGCAAAGAAACTCTGTCCATTTATGTATTCCATTGTTCCAACCCTTTAGCCTTTCCTAATGCCAAAGGAGATTTAAAGCAAAGTAGTTGAAGGACAGAAGAAGAAGAGCCGAGGATCAAGTTCAAGGAGCGGTGGCCAGTCTTAGCTTTTGTAAGTTGACTCATTTTAAGTAATAAAGAGAATTCTTTTCCCATCCCAATTCATGAACTTTTTATGGTTTGATTAGTTTATGTTTGATTTCTAACCCGTGAGTATATAAGTAGTATGCATGCATAGTTGTTTCTTGTCTTGAATGCAGTTCAACTTTGGAAGGAGTATTGCGAACAAGTAATCAAGAACAACGGAGGATCGACATCAAAAGCCGGTAACGAGGTAGGTTGATCTTTCCATGCATTTACTAAGAAAAGGGGATTTAAATCTAGGGATGAAGGTAGAAAGTAATTTCTATTCGGTCATATCTGCATGCAAGGTCTGAACTCTATTTGCTAGTCCATAGGGTGTTTTTCCCCAACAATAGAATTGGCGACCATACTGGGGAATTAACTCTTTAGGGTTCCTGGAATTTTATTTAGTTTTTGGGTAGTTTAAAGACTAGTTTTTTGTTGCCTGTCTTTTATTTTCGTTTCTGTAAAGTCTAAGCTAGCAGGGACTCTGGTTTTCCATACCATCTTTCCCTGACTTTTTCTTAACTATGTTTTTTGGGACCCACAGAGGTACACACAGCCTGCACAAGGCCTGCATGCGTGTACCTGTGCCCTATCCTCTTACAACCCGCATGTGAACGCTAGCTGTAGAGATAGTAGTAGCATGTAAGAGTTCAGAGAACCTCAGAGGCAGTCCTCCTCTTCCCTGTCAGAATCACATATTCTCAGGGGGTTTTCTGGAATTCTGTCTGAGTCTTGTTTGCTAACAGTCCTATCTCAGATTGTTTTTGCCTTATTATTTTTTCCTTTCATTATTTGTTTTTCTGTTAGAAAGAGTATCCAAGCCTTCAAGGGATCTTGGTTATCAATACCAGAGGTCTATTCCTGGTTTGGTATGTCTGTTTTCATTTTTTCTTAGAGTTTAGATATACATATAGCATGTACAAGGTCAGCCCGCATGTACACACCCTCTGTGGCTGTTCAACGCGCATTCGCACACGTGCTATTTGAGTAACAGTCGCGTGCTTGTACAGGCTACTTTTTGTTCAGGGTGAGGCATTCATCCCCTCCTTTGATAAGAAGTATTCCTCTCAGGTGTTTCAATCTATGTTTGAACAGTCAGTAGCTTAGGATTATTTTTACCCTTAGCTTGCTTTTTCTCATTTAAAACATTGTC
>JASDQU010102139.1:130573-146026 GCA_032191745.1 Picea mariana
TCTTATCCCGAGCATGGGTATGCCCGCCTCGGTGAGACATTTGTTATTTTGCAGACGACACCTCTTGGTTCCTGATCCTTGGGCTCACTCATTCAGCACAACAGTAAAGATTGGTAAAAGATTGGTAATTTATTTCGGCCATTAGATGCTCTTCTGACCTCACACATTAGGGGGCATCTGTTATAACCCTAAATTGCACCACACATGCTTACCTGGCATCAGGCCAAATCATATCCATTCTTTGCCAAAAACTACCGAACAACTCTTCTAAAAACTCCATTTTTAAAAGTACACGCTAGCAGGCCCACTACAGCCCGTGTGTATCAAAAAGTACATGCTAGTAGGCCCACTACAGCCCGCGTGTACCTTCAGAATCACAAAAAAAGGGAAGTTGCCGACGAGACAAAAATCTATGGGTCAGTTAACTAAAAATCCTAGCCATGCATGGCTGAGGGTTCATCCAAAACCCTAGCTCCTTCTAGCCTATAAAAGAAGGGGTAGGGGTACTATTTGGAGGAGGAAAATTATAGCGAAGANGGTTCAAGGAGCGGTGGCCGGTCTCGACTTTGATTGTAAGTTGATTCATTTTCATTAATAAAAAGAATACTTTTCCCGTCCCAATGCATGAGTTCTCTATGATTTGATGAATTTATGTTTGATTTCTAACCCTTGAGTAGAATAGTAGCATGCATGCATAGTTGGTATTTGTCTTGATTGCAGGTTATCCGTGGAAGGAGCAGCGCAAGCAAGTGGTCAAAGTGCAACGGAGGATCTACATCAAACACCAGTAAAAAGGTTAGTGATTCTCTTCATGTAGTTACTGTGAAAGAGGGGTTTTAATCTTGGGTTGTAGGTTAAAAGTAATTTATTTTCAGTCAATTTCTGCATGCAAGCCCGACCCTAGTTTGCTAATCCGTAGGGTATTTTTCCCAACAACACTCGTGAACCTGAATTTTTGCGTAGTTAAGAAAGAAAAGGCCTATGTGTTGAGGAAAAGATATGAAATGATCTTACTCAAGCATTTTCAGATTCTACTCGGCTAAAGAAAAATAAACAAGAATATCACTCTATGTTTATAGCCATCAAAAATAAAATCCTAACTCACAAGTATTGATTACAAGTGCTTAGGCTAGTCTTTTTCACAATTAAAAGCTTGCTGAAAAATTCATTTTATTATGATTTTCTGAATATAATAGTTGCTGAAATAAATCTAGAGACAGAAGTAAAGACACCAAGATGGTAATCAAGATAGATTAGAAATAAAACAATCCTTTATTTCATTCCAATTCACCAAAGAGTCATTCTTTTTACAAAATTTTATGCATAAATTTCAGACCAAAGTCAAACTTAGACATCCACGATGAAACATACAAAAGGACCTCTGACATAAAATCAAAAGCTGAACTCTAAAAGCTAGATCAGCTTGCCATAGATTGCTTCCCACTCGACTCTGCACAATATCCTTTGTCAGTCATGAAAACTAATTCACAAACAGACAAGTCTACACAGACTATCAAAGATAAATCAACACCTCTGAAAAACAAGTGTCTGAATGATGTAATTCAACCCTAAATCTTGATGTCTACAATAAGACTCTTCTATCATAAAAAAGAATTAGGCTTGTGATAAATTAAGGAATGAATGAAAACTGAACTATCTCAACATAAACTCAAAGAGAAAACCTTAGTATGCTTCTCCTTCTGCCCTCCTCATGTTCCTCCCTTTCCTTTTTCCTTTAAGAAAATTAGAATTGGTTGAAGTAGTTGAACTACCTCATTAGTTAATTTAACTAAAGACTCAACCAACGTTTTAGTTAGGGGGGAAGTAATAATCATAATAAGGGTTATAAATAAATAATAACTAGTAGGTGGGACCCCTTGTGACTCCCTTTAGCTCATACCAATCATAACATAACTAGTTAGTTAAGAAAAAAAACCCTCCTTGTGACTATCATCATCACATTAACATTTGACAATTTAGCTCATTGATATTTGAAATTATTTTCAAAAAATATATTACTCATATATCCAAATAAAACATGTTGTCCAAAACTTCTGAAGTAAACTGTCATCAACAATAAATAACATAAAAAATAAAAAAACCATATTTCCCACTCTGAGATGCAATCTCTCCTTGATTGTTGTTGTCACCCTTTGATTTTCTTGAATTTTCCTTTGGCTGCACTGAGCCTTTAGGCCTAATCATGTTGATCACGTGAGAACAATCATCCCTCAAATGCATCCACGAAGACACAGATTTATCAGAGCCATTGGAGGGTGAGGAAGGGGCAACATTGACTTTTCCTTTGTCAAGGCCATGGTGTGCCTTGGTTTTCAACCTTTTGCTAGCATGGGAGGACTGAACTAGTGAGTGGACAGGTGCAACTTGGACAATCTGGTTAATAGGCAGGGGAGCAGGTAAAGACAAATTGGGCCAGCCACGATGTTGGGATACTGTCGGGTAGACAATGTCCTATCATCCTTCATTTTCGGGAACCTCGGGTTGCAATGAGACATGAGGGGGTACGAGAATACTAGGGGCTTGTGGAGATTGGAAGGGAGGCCTTTTAGGCCTAGTTTGGACCACGCATTTCCCATTCCAATTGAAAAATATGGCCTGAAACAACTGGCCTAACTCTTGTGAGTTAGTGTCAAAGTGTATGGAGAATCTTGGCCTTCTTGGGCCTCTGTTCCAATTACCTTTCCCTCGGTTACATCTGCCATGGATACCTCGACTGAAAAATCTCATTCCTGCATGCATGATTGATTAGCAAATATTCCTTTTAACAACCATACATGATAACTCTTTAAAAATATGTAATAGATTTTGGCTCAACAACATATCAGACTCATGCAATCCAATCCATATAAATTGTTTAACCATTGTCAACGAGCAGGGGTGAACAAAAGGTCCTGGGATATGCGAGGGGTTTGTATTGAGAAAAACATGATATAGTGAGGGGGAAAAGAAACACAGTTACTTCTCAAAGACCACAAACAATCAACTGTAATGAAAACCAAAGAAAACATCACTGTAATCCAACCAAGAAAATGCCACTTTAAGCTGCTTCAATACAAAATTCTTCTTGACTATAATTAAATTTTAGAACATGGAGTGAAAAATGAATGTGGGAAGGCGATGGGATTGTAATTAGAGAAAAGTGAAATAATGATAGGAAAAGAGAGCGGTTAATGTTCATAAAATTTAATTAAGTAATGCATAAAACCATTCTGTAAAAGGAAATACACCAACCAAATGACCACTGTGACCCCAAAAACAATTAATGTGCATAGTTCAAACAATTTTGTGCATTAACTTGCTCATTGTTTGAAATCAAATACTTAACACAGTGTCATCAAACAAGACAGAATGCATTCCACACAACCTATAGGGGAGTTATGTTCTTCTCATTTATCCATTTAATATTTTAAAACAATTCCCAAATGAATAACCAGTCACTTAAGTCCACTATGTTTAGTATAAAAAAATCAACCACCTTCCATCAACACAGACAAGGAAAGCATGCCCGATTTAATCCCTCAATTCCATATACAATTAAATTGTAACGAGGTAATACTACCACAACAACCGTGCCTATCACTGCTAAAATGTATGCTATTTATTAATCATACATAGTGGATAGTCAAACACAACGATCCATATTATAATTGCAAGGATCCTAACTTGCCACTTAAACACACAAACAACAATCAACAATTAAACTCACACTATGCTTGGAATACACAGACCATTCAAAAAAACACATAGTATTAATGTGACTGTAAGGGTTCAACCACTCTGAATTTAAATATCCATAATGCTAGGCTATCAATCAATATAATGAGGTAACAACAGTATGCTCACAAAACCATATTTGAAACCTGTGACCCTCTCTGATGACGCAATCAAATAACCATATCATATACAGTGGATGGAAGTGCCATAATCATCCTGATTTCAATAGCGATTTGGCCATTAAAAACACATAGTCACAATAATAATTGACTCATGCTGTAGGAATGCCACACATACCAATTCATCACACGTGAAGCATCATTAATCAATTGTAAACTAATGTTGAGTTAACATTTCGATACTCTCAATGCCAAAGATAGTGACTGTGTCTCAACCCCATTCTTCAATCAACCAATTTCAATGCTGAGCTTATCAATTAGACTATCATAATAACCAATGGAAATGACTAAGTACCAATAAGCAAAACACTGTAAGGATAATCAACATAGATGAGTTAACAACATAACATTATCGATGATGCATCACCAATTCATAACCATTGACTATGTATCCAACATGACATAATGGGTTTCCTTTATCAAAACTGATATTTGAGTAATCAAGGATTGACCCTATGGACCAACACAGGGAGACATGGATTCTCCCCCACAATATCGGGTGAGAACCTCTGAGACCAATGGTGCACACACAGGGTATACCAAAAACGTCTTCGTAGGAACGGTGACAATTCCCGTGATAGGAGAGACTATGAACAGAGGATCCATGCTTTATTTTGACCTTGCAACAAGACTTAGAACACACAATTTATAACCCTCGTGGGTTTCCCAATCAACCCGAGAATGTTGAGATAGGACAGGGCCGAGAAATAACAATCACCTTAAGCAAGCCCTTTGGAAAAACAATGATCACAACCCACTGTGCAACATTAGTAACATGAACAAACTCATGCCTAAGTGAAGCAAAGCGCAGTGATACAATGCGTTTAAAATCCAGTAAATCCCATAACAGCAAACGACTAGGTAAAGTGATAAGAAAATGTGGGGGACGACCAGCCAATATGGACCGAAAAAAAATCCTTTAACCAAGACCAAAAAGGATGATGGAGGCCTTCATGATTTTTAACACCCAGAAAAACTGTGACTCCAACATTACTGCCAGGAAACCCACACCAACAATCCATTCCAAAAAAATATCACCAATTTGCGTAGTTTCCAGACTTAAGGAAAGCACAAACCCATACATACCGAGCCACTATCTATTTCATAACCAGAGAAAATTCATGGATGGAAAAAAGGCATACTTGTAACCAAGAGCACCTTAAAAAAGCGAGTTGGCCGAGCAGTTCTCCCTCTGCTTGAAATTTGGAGCCTAACCACAACAAAAATAGTTGAACAATAGCCCAACTAGGGTGGCGGCCAATGAAAAGAGTAAGGGTGACGTGAAGTAAATGCACGTTGCCTCCACCCCCATTCAATTAATTCCTTAGTACATGCCAACAAGATTCCCATTAACTCATTCAATTAAACCATGTATCGAAACCATCACCCACTAATTGCCAATAGTGCGACCCATAATCATATTCATCCATTTCCAACTTACAACATAAACCAACCATTTTTCATATAACTCAACAAATCACATAACTATTAACTTATTTCTAGGGTTAACAACAACCAATTAAATTTCAATGCATGTAGCATAAGAGCATAGTCTGATCTCTTCCCTTTGCATTTTTCTTAGGTTGCTTTTATTTCTTTTCAATTTCTCTTATGTGTTGTTGCTAACATATTTATTGTGTAGGTGTCACAATAAGGAATCCATGAACATATATCAATGATAAAAATGGATAACATAGGCCATCGTAACATGGAATTAGAGCCTAGAGTAGGAGAAACAACACATAACATGCCTTATCCATCATTCAATTGTTGCAATTAGAAACAAAACATAATAAGCCCAATCCATCGCCAATAAAAACAAGATCTCATCAACCATGTAAGCAGTGGTGAACAGTGGCACACACATCAAATAAGATCTAGATATTATCTCCCAATCTACAGAGGTTCCCACCTACTAGTATTATTTAAATAATAGGCTTTAGCAATACTTTGCGGGCGAAAAAAGACTCGTTGCGATTTTAATTGTCAACACGATGGATAGAATTCTAAGGGTTTTGTGGGGACTCGAGAGCCACTTCGAATCCTTTGTAAATTGATCCTAGACCGTGAGGTTGTGTGAGCCCTAGGGGGGTTTGTATCGAGTGGTATTAGAGAAGGAATAAGCTCTATGAAAAGGAATATTTAGATTCATGCCACCAAGGAGATGCAAGGACAAACCTGTGGTCAACACATCCATGAAGGAAGAAATGAGAAAACTTAGTGCAAGTTTGGACGCCATGGAAACAACACAAAGGAGAGCACCAGATATTGGTGATGTCAGCGAAGGTGAAAGTGAAGATATAGAAGAAGAAGATGAAGTTGTAGGAGAAAAAGCAAAAGAAGAGCGATTGTTGGGCGTTGTTTTCAAGTTGGGAGCTAGAGCAAAAATGGAAGTCCCAATATATGAAGGTAATTTTAATGTAGAAGAACTGCTTGAATGGATAAGTTCTTTAGACACGTATTTTTACTATGAGGAGATTGATGATGAGAAGAGAGTAAAGCATGCATTGACCAGATTGAAGGGACATGCATCTTTATGGTTGGATGAGTTGCAAGCTGACAGAAGGAGCAAAGGTAAGTCTAAGATTAAGAATTGGGATAGAATGGTAGCTAATCTCAAGGATAAATTCATACCCAAGGATTATCAACTAAATCTTTTTAGAAAGTTGCAGAATCTGAGACAGAAAGGTTTGTCGGTGAAGGAGTATACCGAAGAGTTTTATAAGTTGAATATAAGGGCAAGACATAGGGATAATGATGAAGAGAAATTTGATTGGTATATAAATGGATTGAGGTATGAAATCTAGGTTGAGATTAGTATGATGAAAATGAGGACTATGGAAGATGCTTATCAGTTATCCCTTAAGGTAGAAGAGAAATTGATAAGGATGCAGAGTCAGAGGAATAGGGGAAATATTCCTAATAGAGGAAGAGGAATCACCAGAGAGAAGTTCCAGAAGTTCGGGGGAAAAGATGGATGATTTAACAGTCATACATATAGAGTATAAATTTCTAGAGGAGGATACTCTAGAGGAATGATTCATTTTCCCAGAGGTAGAGGAAGAGCCAGAGGAGGAGAAGTGAAGTGTTTTGCTTGTGGGAAAACATGGCACATTTCTTGGGAATGTCCTGAAAAGAAGAATGCAGGAGTCAAAGAAGCCCACATTTCTGAGGCACAACAAAATAATGTGGAGACAGAGATGAAGGCAGAAGCAATTGAATAAGGAAGATCCCTCATGATGAGGAAAGATCTCATAAAGCCAAAAAAAGAGGTACGAGAACCAATTCATAGAAACAATTTGTTCAGAATGGCTTGCAAAACCAAAGAGAGAGTATGCAAGGTGATAATAGACAATGGAAGTATAAACAACTTGGTATCCATGGAGATTTTGGAAAATAAAAAATTGGAGACAACGACACATCAAAGTCCATACAGGGTGTCGTGGTTGCAGAAAGGACATCAAGTTATGGTAAGTAGACAGTGTAAAGTTGAGTTTTAAATAGGTAGTTATAGGGATGAAGTTTTATGTGATGTCATACCTATGGATGTTTGTCATGTTCTATTGGGGAGACCTTGGCTATATGATAGGAATGTCATACATAATGGGAAGAAGAATACTTATACCCTTGAGAAAAATGGGTGTAAGCATATGTTGTTGCCAATAGAAGATAAAGGAGTCAAAGAGGAGGATAGTCCTAGTATACTTCTCATGAGTGGGAAGGCACACTTGAGAGAAGTCAAGAAAGACCAGGAAATGCATTTTGTTGTTATAGGTAAGTCAGGACATCCTTACAAGAACTTCTATGAATGATTTCTCTATGAAATTTCAAGAGTTATTGGATGAATTTGTTGACATTGTGGTGGATGAGTTACCTCATAATTTACCACCCATTAGTATTATCAGTCACCATATTGACCTTATTCTAGGAGCAATTTTTTGAACAAAGTAGCATACAGATTGACCCCTCGGGAGAATCAAGAGGTCAAAAAACAAGTCCAAGAGTTGTTGGATAAAGGTTTGATCAGAGAAATCTTGAGCCTGTGTGTAGTACCAACTATGTTGAGTCCAAAGAAGGATGGAGGTTGGATAATGTGCATAGATTCTAGAGCCATCAAAAACATAACCATCAGGTATAGATTTCCTTTACTTAGAATAGATGATTTGATGGATTGTTTGAGTGGAGCTAGTTATTTTTCCAAGATAGACCTGAAGAGTGGTTATCATCAGATAAGAATGAGAGAGGGAGATGAATGGAAAACAACATTCACAACAAATTAAGGATTGTATGAGTGGCTTGTTATGTCAGTTGACTTAACGAATGCACCAAGTACGTTCATGAGGTTAATGAATGAAGTGCTCAAATATTTTATTGGGAAGTTTGTGAATGTTTATTTATATGATATTTTAGTTTTGAGTAAGACTGAAGAGGAGCATTTAAGACACTTGAAGATGGTGTTAAGAAGGATGCAGCGAGAAAATTTGTTGGTGAATTTGAAGAAATGTTCTTTTATGAAGACAAAACTTGTGTATTTGGGATTTTTAATCTCTTCAAATGAATTGAAGATGGATCCAGAAAAGGTGAGCGCTATAAGAGAGTGTCCTTCTCCAAGAAGTGTGTTTGAAGTAAGAAGTTTTCATGGGTTAGCGAGTTTTTATCGAAAGTTCATTAGGAATTTCAACAATGTTTGTGAACCCATGCTAGATACTATAAAGAAGGAGCGTGGTTATTTTTACTGGACAAAAGTAGCCGAGAAAGGATTGAGCATGTTGAAGGAAAAAATAACATAACAACCTATTTTGGTTCTACTAAAATTTAAGAAGGCTTTCCATGTCAAATGTGATGCAAGTGGGGTGTTTATTGGCGCAGTTTTAATTCAAGATGATATGCCTATTTCTTATTTTAGTGAGAAACTGAATGATGCTAAGAAGAAGTATTTGACATATGAAAATGAATTTTATGCTATAATTCAAGCTATGAAGGAGACATTATCTCATGCCGAAGGAG
Organism: Picea mariana; assembly: GCA_032191745.1. Taxonomy (NCBI): domain Eukaryota; kingdom Viridiplantae; phylum Streptophyta; class Pinopsida; order Pinales; family Pinaceae; genus Picea; species Picea mariana. The sequence continues at coordinate 139,495 of JASDQU010102139.1, forward strand.
TTTATTTTCTATACTGACAATCATTCTTTGTAGTTCATAACTAGACAAGAGAAATTGAACCAAAGACATGCCAAATGGGTAGAATTCATGCAGAATTTTACTTTTTTTTACTAAGCATATTAATGGGAGTGATAACAAAGTTGCAGATGCTTTGAGCACATGATGTTTAATCTTGTAGGAATTCCAAGTGGAGACTTTGGGATTTGAACACCTCAAGGAGATGTACCAGGAAGACCTAGATTTCAAAGAATCTTATGAAGCATGTGAAAATACTTTGTTGAGGGATAGACATCAATGGATGGAGTATATGATCCAATAAGGACTATTATTCAAAGGAAGTCAATTGTGTATCCCAAGATTCTCAATGAGGAATAATTTTCTAAAGGAGAAACACAGCGGAGGATTGGATGGACACTTTGGCCATGATAAAACATATGTGCAATTGAGTTCTTCATACTATTTTCCAGGTATGAGGTCTAATGAGAAGAAGTTCGTGGATAGATGCAGAATTCACCAGTATGCTAAAGGAAAGCAATAGAACACAAGATTGTACCAACCATTTCCTATTCCAGATAGACCGTGGGATGATGTAAGTATGGATTTTGTTCTAGGATTTCCAAGAAACCAGAGAGGAAATGATTCAATATTTGTGGTGGTTGACAGATTTTCAAAAATGGCACATTTTATACCATGTCACAAAACCAATGATGCTACCCACATAGCGAATTTGTTTTTCAAGGAAATTGTGAGATTTCATGGGTTACCCAGTAGTATAGTCTTAGACAGAGATACCAAATTCGTGGGATACTTTTGGAGGACTTTGTGGAAGAAGTTGGGAAAAAAATTGTCTTTTAGTTCATTATATCACCCTCAAATAGATGGAAAGACTGAGGTAGTGAATAGAAGATTAGGGAATCTTCTAAGGAGTTTGGTAATTGAACATAATAGTCAATGGGATCAAGTTTTACCTCAAACTGAGTTTGCATATAATGAATTACCAAACAGGAGTACTGGTAAGAGTCCATTCCAGATAGTATATGGAATGCATCCAAGAGGAATTTTAGAATTGAGAGATTTGGGACAGACTGAATTTTGAAGCGCATGAGTAGAGTATTTTGTTGCACAGATGAAGAAGTTGCATTATCAAATCAAAAGACAACTACATGCTAACAACTAGAGATACAAGAACATAGTAGAGCAGAGAAGAAAATAGGTGAATTTTTAAATTGGAGATCAATTCTTGGAACACCTGAGGAAGGAAATATATCCAAAAGGGAAATATAATAAGCTAAAGATGAAAAATATAGGCCCTTGTAAAATCATCAGAAGATTTGCTACAAATTCTTATGCGATTGAATTGCAAGAGGACATTGGAATTTCACCAATAGTCAATGTAGAAGACTTATACCTTACAAGATGGATGCCACAAAAGGGAGATATGATCAAGAGGAGATTATGTGGAAGTGACAGATGCTTGTAGTAGAGAAGCTGTAGATAGTGAAGATTTTGAATCAGAGAATTACTAAGAAAACCAGGAGGAAAGTTTACTATGAGTATCTGGTTAAATGGGAGAATCATCCAACAGAAGATGTCAGTTGGATAACTGAAACTAATATCCAGAAGCATGGAAAGATAGTGGAGGATCTCGTGAAAAGGAGTCTATGAATGTTTTTGTCCAGAGGAGTATGGTGCAGGAGCATCACCATCGCCATTAAATGAGGAAAGGTGGAAGATGACTCAACATCCAACACAACACACTTAACCAGTTTGGATTCCAAGGAGGGCACATCACTTTAAATTTTAAAATCATTGTAATTAAAGATCTCATAAGATATTGAAGCTTGAGCCATTGTATGTGTTCCAGGGGATTGTGTTTTCTTTTAATGTTTGTAGGTTGTACACATTTTAAGCATTGAATCATATCTGGATTGTAATATTTCATTTATTGTAATAATCCTAGTAGTGGGATGCTTTAATTATGATATGAAAGCACTAAGATAGTCTGGAGGGAAGGCTCGAGAATCCACCTCATGTATAAATCAATGAAATCTATGCCCAAATGAGGTTGTTGTTGTTATTGTTAGTAGCTTTTGAAAGCAGAAGCTGAGAGCTACAGAGATATGATGAAACCCTTGTAAATATTTGTTGAAGGAATATAGAAGAAGAGAATTGCCTTCATATTTCTGAGCTTGCTTTTCATTGAATAACTGGGTAAAAGTTTTGTTATTTGTCTTTGTGTTTTATGTGTGTGTGTGTGCATCTAAATGTCTTGTTGAAAGAATCCTTAATGTTTATTTAGGTTTCAATTGTTTCTCTTCTGAAATATCAATGCAAGGAGTGCACATTTCCCATGCAAGGAGTGTGTAGGATGAACTGTTACAGGTTTAGAAGCTCAGGAGAGATTCTATAAGATTACGTAGAGTGAGCGCAAGGAGTGTGCCTATACTTGCAAGAGTATAAAATATTAGAGAGGAGATTAGTGCAAAGAGTGCAGAGAGTCAACACTTTGTTAATTATTGAAGAAACTTGAGGAGAGAAAGCACAAGGTGTGTGCAAGATATTTCTTTAAGTTTCAAGCCAATGAGGGAAGAACAAATCATGCGCCAAGGTTTGAGTATTTTAAGTGTGAAAAATCTAAGGAGGGAAGCGCAAGGCGTGCACCAAAGTCTAAGTCCTTTAAGAAAAAAATCTTAAGGAAGAGAAATCACTTTGTTTCAATGTGAAAGGAAGCAATATGTTTTGGAGAATACAAAATCCCTTACATTCATTGGATCTAGGTAAGAAGTGTGGACGTTAAACCCTCAAGTCCTTTGCACTTCGCTGCTTCAAATTTTTTTGAGTGTTTGTTGTAAAGGAGGCAAAAGCCTCGAAGGCCTGGAGTGAATCAACACCGTATATAATAGGGATAAGCATGATTCATTGGATCCCTGAGTGGTTCTGCACTTTGGCACTATGGGAAAATTTGGTATTTATTGCGCAAATTGAAAAATTACCCGAACTCCCGAAGTCCAGAGAAAATCTAGACTATTGGTTTTTAGGGACATGTGTATGCAGATTATTGTGTATTCGAAAGTCCAACTATCTAGAGGATCATGGGTGAAAAGTGTTCTGGAGTGAAAAGGCTTGAAGCATCAAAGCTTGGATTCAATCTAGGCCATCCATTGATAGGAGAACGTGAACCGTGGATCTCCACCCTTTGGGAGTCTAACATTCGGCGATTCGGGAGTCTAGTAGTGATTAGGAGATAAAAGTCCCAAAACTTGGAGTTTCAGAGTGTATCACAGTTATTGAATATTGGATGAGCATGGAACATTTATCCTTAAACCCTTGGGGAGTTCTCCAGTTCGACGTTAAGAGGTATTGAAGTGTTGTGTTGGAAGATCTTCCAAAGGCTGAAGTTCTGGAGCGCCAGTCCGAAAATTTTCCAGTTCGACATTGGAAGGATTTGGAAAGTGTCGAGGGAAAATCTCCTGAAACCCCAAGCTCTAGAGAATAAAAGTTTCCACTTTTGAAATATTAAGCCCCAGGTTTTTTCCTGAGGTCGCATGAAGACTCTGCTAGAGCGAACATACCCTCGTGAACATAAATTTTTGTGCAGGTAAGGAAGAAATGGCCTGTGGATAGGATTCTAAGGGTTTTGTGGGGACCTGAGAGCCACTTCGGCTCCTGTGTAAATCGAACCTAGACCAGGAGGTCACGTGAGCCTTGGGAGGGGTTTGCATCACTTCTCACACCCACTCTCTTACATGCATTCAATGATTGGATTTGGGGACACTCAATTAGAAATTACAAGGTTCATATACCAATAGTGATTTTAGGAAGTGGTTTGAATCAATAGACATGGGTAATTCCCCCCTAGACCCCTCTTATATATTCTCTTAGACCACCCCCTCTCTTGTGGATTAATAAACCCCCATATCTATCCATGTCCCCCAACAACTGACATCACATATTATTATTAAAATTCATAAATACAATTTGCATATACATGGCATGGTCATGGCCACACATTATATCTACATTAATCATTAATTAAAATTTGGATTATAGTGGGGATTTTACATTCCCCACCCCCCACAATTGTGCACCATATTCAATGCACACTATGTTGATACACATGCACAAATTTACATCATAATACTAAGAAATAAAAAATATGCAATTTTACCACTCCAACAACAATTCAAACCAAAATATCTTATTCATCCCAACCCACTGACCAAAGGAATGTACCCACTTCACTGCTCTCATTCCATCGATATATACCATTCTCTTATCAATTCCCCCAACATAGGTTGGCTAAGAATCTGAGATGTGGTTCTGGAACTCTAACTGTTAAAATGGAGTCTTGCATTCTTATATTTTATTTTATTAAAAATTGTCAAAAACTTGTGGGTATTATTCTCAAATGTTTTCTTCATGCTCTCATGTATCATCTTCAAGACTGTAGAAGATCCATTGAACCTTTACCATCCCTATGGTTTTATTCCTGGGCACTTTGACTTTCTAGTCTAGGATGAGTACTAGTTCCACTCGAAAATCCCCTTCGTGTTCCACCTAGATCACCGTCCAATCAATTATGTGGTTAGGGTCAGACACACATTTCTTTAATAATGACACATGAAATACATTATTCACTCTCATAGATGTAGGAAATGATATCATGTATGCAACTTGATCTGGATTATTTTGAGAACGACATGAAGAAATAAATATAGTAGGGATATAACAAGAAAATACACAAAGATTTTGCAAGAAACACATAAATATAGTGAAACCCAACTTCTATTAATGAATGAGAGAGAAAAACAATGTAGAACACAAACTGACATAATGGGGTAGCTTATCTCTAAAAAGAAAGAGATGTTGGCTACGCTTCATTCGAAACAAGCTTTACATCACACTCCATTGCATGCTTAAAGGGCCTCCTTCACCTCAATTATATATGAGAAAGTGAGAGGAGAACAATTCCCATGATGCATGTGGGATAAATTGGACTAAGTTTATAAAATGTCATAGGCATGTAAAGCACTAGGAATTCATGGGTGGTCACCCATCCTAGTACTACTCTAGCTTGAGCATGCTTAAATGTGAAGTTCTAATGGGATCCAATGCATTAGCGCTATGTTGTATGCATGTACATAATATTACTAGGAAATCAATACATGATGTAACAAATGAATATGGCATTACATTACATTCCCCATCAAAAGGGTAAATATCATGGTTTATCAAAACTATAGGCTTGAAATGTTGATTCAGTGGAAAAGGTGGATGGCCACCAAGGCCCACCTGGATCTTTTGTTTATTTAGTGGAAAAGGTTGATGGCCACTGAGATCCACCTAGATCATTCTTTCCCCCTTAGGAATCAATGGTCCTCATTGCATCAAGTTCCCTCGAGATATGGGGAAAATTATGTTGAATCAGAACCTTGGTGAGTCATTTGCATTGTTGAAGTAGATTTCCTACTTGTACTTTTCCTATGGAAGGATTTCATGAACCTGTTGGAGGTGTTGGATCCATTCAAGAGATCTGGCTGCTTGATCTTGTTAGAAAAATAGGATCACAGAGAAATAAAATAAAACAAATGCAAAAATAAAACATAGAAGATACACAATACAATAGAGACACATATATACGTGGTTCATGCAGTGTGGGCTACGTCCACGAGAGAAATTGTGAGTTCCTTCCTTTATCATTATCCAACAAATGAAGGGATATAACCTACAGAACACCCACTGTAACTTCCACTTCTTTCTCTCATGTTCTCCTCTCTCAGAATACAATATTCGCAATAATCCATAGTCGCAATACATTTCCCTCATAAAAGAGGGTTTCCTTCTAGGAAAAAAAACCCTAACATAACTTCTACCGTCATATCTGCAACCTTATAATGAATGGTCCAGATTTACAATGAAATTACAAAATGTATTTACAAGGCAATTTTTCCTTCAGGGGATTCTCCCCCGAAGCCCCGCCAGGGGCCTGCTTGCCCCCGAACCCCACAGAGGGGGTAACCCCCCTCTACACTCCCCCATGTGGAGGATCATACATTCTTCTAGGGTGTAAATGCTTCATGAGGTATAAACACAACTGAAAACAAAGACCTCTGAATCAGGAAGATAATTAGGCTCCACAACCAATGATCTCCCACTTGGAGACTGATCTCAACAACTCCACCGCTGTTGTATCTGTTGGACTATGAACCTTCTTGGACCTGGAAAATTTCTCATCTTCACCTTCATGCTTGAAGACCAACTGAAACTGAGTAGGAACTCATTTTCACCTTGGTTAATACCTTTGTTAACATGTCTGCAGGATTTTTTCTAGTGTGTATCTTTTCCAACTTCAAATGTCCATTTTCCAAGATGGAATGTATGAAATGGTACCTGAGTTTTATATTATTAGTCTTCGAATAGAAGGTTGAGTTCTTTGCAAGATGAATGGAACTCTCACTGTCACAATACAACCTGCTATTCTCCTGCTTCTTTCCCAATTCCTCCATAAACCTTTGTAACCAAATAATCTCTT
>JASDQU010102139.1:153235-166609 GCA_032191745.1 Picea mariana
TTTTAACACCCAGAAAAATTGTGACTCCAACATTACTGCCAGGAAACCCACACCAAACATCCATTCCAGAAAAATATCACCAATTTGTGTAGTTTCTAGACTTAAGGAAAGCACAAACCCATACATACCGAGCCACTATCTATTTCATAACTAGAGAAAATTCATGGATGGAAAAAAGGCATACTTGTAACCAAGAGCACCTTAAAAAAGCGAGTTGGCCGAGCGGTTCTCCCTCTGCTTGAAATTTGGAGCCTAACCACAACAAAAACAATTGAACAATATCCCAACTAGGGTGGTGGCCAATGAAAAGAGTAAGGGTGACGTGAAGTAACTACACATTGCTTCCACCCCCAGTCAATTAATTCCTTAGTACATGCCAACAAGCTTCCCATTAAATCATTCAATTAAACCATGTATCAAAACCATCACCCACTAATTGCCAATAGTGCGACCCATAATCATATTCATCCATTTCCAACTTACAACATAAACCAACCATTTTTCATATAACGCAACAAATCACATAACTATTAACTTATTTCTAGGGTTAACAACGACCAATTAAATTTCAATGCATGTAGCATAAGAGCATAGTCTAATCTCTTCCCTTTGCATTTTTCTTAGGTTGCTTTTATTTCTTTTCAATTGCTCTTATGTGTTGTTGCTAACATATTTATTGTGTAGGTGTCACAATAAGAAATCCATGAACATATATCAATGATATCAATGGATAACATAGGCCATCGTAACATGGAATTAGAGCCTAGAGCAGGAGAAATGACACATAACATGCCTTATCCATCATTCAATTGTCACAATTAGAAACAAAACATAATAAGCCCAATCCATCGCCAATAACAACAAGATCTCCGCAACCATGTAAGCAATGGTGAACAGTGGCACAAACATCAAATAAGATCCAAATATTATCTCCCAATCTACATGGGTTCCCACCTACTAGTATTATTTAAATAATAGGCTTTAGCAATACTTTGTGGGCGAAAAAAGACTCGTTGCGATTTTAATCGTCAACATGATGGATAGGATTCTAAGGGTTCTGTGGGGACTCGAGAGCCACTTTGAATCCTTTGTAAATTGATCCTAGACTGTGAGGTCATGTGAGCCCCGGGGACGTTTGTATCGAGTGGTATTAGAGAAGGAATAAGCTCCGTGAAAAGGAATATTTAGATTCATGCCGCCAAGGAGATGCAGGGACAAACCTGTGGTCAACACATCCATGAAGGAAGAAATGAGAAAACTTAGTGCAAGTTTGGATGCCATGGAAACAACACAAAGGAGAGCACCGGATATTGGTGATGTCAGCAAAGCTGAAAGTGAATATATAGAAGAAGAAGATGAAGTTGTAGGAGAAAAAGCAAAAGAAGAGCGATTGTTGAGCGTTGTTTTCAAGTTGGGAGCCAGAGCAAAAATGGAAGTCCCAATATATGAAGGTAATTTTAATGTAGAAGAACTACTTGAATGGATAAGTTCTTTAGACACATATTTTTACTATGAGGAGATTGATGACGAGAAGAAAGTAAAGCATGTATTGACCAGATTGAAGGGACATGCATCTTTATGGTCGGACGAGTTGCAAGCTGATAGAAGGAGCAAAGGTAAGTCCAAGATTAAGAATTGGGATAGAATGGTAGCTAATCTCAAGGATAAATTCATACCCAAGGATTATCAGCTGAATCTTTTCATAAAGTTGCAGAATCTGAGATAGAAAGGTTTGTCAGTGAAGGAGTATACTGAAGAGTTTTATAAGTTGAATATAAGGACAGGACATAGGGATAATGATGAAGAGAAATTTGATTGGTATATACATGGATTGAGGTATGAAATCCAGGTTGAGATTAGTATGATGAAAATGAGGACTGTGGAAGATGCTTATCAGTTATCCCTTAAGGTAGAAGAGAAATTGACAAGGATGCAGAGTCAGAGGAATAGGGGAAAGATTCCTAATAGAGGAAGAGGGATCACCAGAGAGAAGTTCCAGAAGTTCAGGGGAAAAGCTGGATGATTTAACAGTCATAAATATAGAGTATAAATTTCTAGAGGAGGATACTCTAGAGGAATGAATCATTTTCCCAGAGGTAGAGGAAGAGCCAGAGGAGGAGACGTGAAGTGTTTTGCTTGTGGGAAAACATGGCACATTTCTTGGGAATGTCCTAAAAAGAAGAATGCAGGAGTCAAAGAAGCTCACATTTCTGAGGCACAACAAAATAATGTGGAGACAAAGATGAAGTCAGAAGCATTTGAATAAGGAAGATCCCTCATGATGAGGAAAGCTCTCATAAAGCCAAAAAAAGAGGTACGAGAACCAATTCATAGAAACAGTTTGTTCAGAATGGCTTGAAAAACCAGAGAGAGAGTATGCAAGGTGATAATAGACAATGGAAGTATTAACAACTTGGTATCCACAGAGATTTTGGAAAATAAAAAATTGGATATGACGACACATCAGAGTCCGCACAGGGTGTCGTGGTTGCAGAAAGGACATCAAGTTATGGTAAGTAGATAGTGTAAAGTTGAGTTTAAAATAGGTAGTTATAGGGATGAAGTTTTATGTGATGCCATACCTATGGATGTTTGTCATGTTCTATTGGGGAGACCCTGGCTATATGATAGGAATGTCATACATGATGGGAGGAAGAATACTTATACCCTTGAGAAAAATGGGTGTAAGCATATGTTGTTGCCAATAGAAGATAAAGGATTCAAAGAGGAGGATAGTCCTAGTATACTTCTCATGAGTGGGAAGGCGCACTTGAGAGAAGTCAAGAAAGACCAGGAAATGCATTTTGTTGTTATAGGTAAGTCAGGACATCCTTACAAGAACTTCTATGAATGATTTCTCTGTGAAATTTCAATATTTATTGGATGAATTTGTTGACATTGTGGTGGATGAGTTACCTCATACTTTACCACCCATTAGGATTATCAGTCACCATATTGACCTTATTTTAGGAGCAAGTTTTTGAACAAAGCAACATACAGATTGACCCCTCAGGAGAATCAAGAGGTCAAAAAACAAGTCCAAGAGTTGTTGGATAAAGGTTTGATCATAGAAATCTTGAGCCCGTGTGTAGTACCAACTATGTTGAGTCCAAAGAAGGATGGAGGTTGCATAATGTGCATAGATTCTAGAGCCATCAAAAACATAAACATCATGTATAGATTTCCTTTACTTAGAATAGATGATTTGATGGATTGTTTGAGTGGAGCTAGTTATTTGTCCAAGATAGACCTGAAGAGTGGTTATCATCAGATAAGAATGAGAGAGGGAGATGAATGGAAAACAACATTCAAAACAAATTAAGGATTGGATGAGTGGCTTGTTATGTCGGTTGACTTAACGAATGCACCAAGTACGTTCATGAGGTTAATGAATGAAGTGCTCAAATATTTTATTAGGAAGTTTGTGAAAGTTTATTTAGATGATATTCTAGTTTTGAGTAAGACCGAAGAGGAGCATTTAAGACACTTGAAGATGGTGTTAAGAAGGATGCAACGAGAAAATTTGTTGGTGAATTTGAAGAAATGTTCTTTTATGAAGACAAAACTTGTGTATTTGGGATTTGTAATCTCTTCAAATGAATTGAATATGGATCAAGAAAAGGTGAGTGCTATAAGAGAGTGGCCTTCTCCAAGAAGTGTGTTTGAAGTAAGAAGTTTTCATGGGTTAGCGAGCTTTTATAGAAAGTTCATTAGGAATTTCAACAATGTTTGTGAACCCATGCTAGATACTATAAAGAAGGAGCGTGGTTATTTTTACTGGACAAAAGAAGCCGAGAAAGGATTGAGCGTGTTGAAGGAAAAAATAACATAACAACCTATTTTGGTTCTACCAGACTTTAAGAAGACTTTCCATGTCAAATGTGATGCAAGTGGGGTGTTTATTGGTGCAGTTTTAATTCAAGATGATACACCTATTTCTTATTTCAGTGAGAAACTGAATGATGCTAAGAAGAAGTATTCGACATATGAAAAGGAATTTTATGCTATAATTCAAGCTGTGAAAAAGTGGAGACATTATCTCATGCCAAAGGAGTTTATTTTCTATACTGACAATCATTCTTTGTAGTTCATAACTAGACAAGAGAAATTGAACCAAAGACATGCCAAATGGGTAGAATTCATGCAGAATTTTACCTTTTTTACTAAGAATATTAATGGGAGTGATAACAAAGTTGCAGATGCTTTGAGCACAGGATGTTTGATCTTGTAGGAATTCCAAGTGGAGACTTTGGGATTTGAACACCTCAAGGAGATGTACCAGGAAGACCTAGATTTCAAAAAATCTTATGAAGCATGTGAAAATACTTTGTTGAGGGATAGACATCAATGGATGGAGTATATGATCCAAGAAGGACTATTATTCAAAGGAAGTCGATTGTGTATCCCAAGATGCTCAATGAGGAATAATTTTCTAAAGGAGAAACATAGTGGAGGATTGGATGGACACTTCGGCCATGATAAAACATATGCGCAATTGAGTTCTTCATACTATTTTCTAGGTATGAGGTCTAATGTGAAGAAGTTCATGGACATATGTAGAATTCACCAGTATGCTAAAGGAAAGCAACAAAACACAATATTGTACCAACCATTTCCTATTCCAGATAGACCGTGGGATGATGTAAGTATGGATTTTGTTCTAGGATTGCCAAGAAACCAAAGGGGAAATGATTCAATAATTGTGGTGGTTGACAGATTTTCAAAAATGGCACATTTTATACCATGTCACAAAACCAATGATGCTACCCACATAGAGAATTTGTTTTTCAAGGAAATTGTGAGATTTCATGGGTTACCCAGGAGTATAGTCTTAGACAGAGATACCAAATTCGTGGGAAACTTTTGGAGGACTTTGTGGAAGAAGTTGGGAAAAAATTGTCTTTTAGTTCATTATATCACCCTCAAATAGATGGAAAGACTGAGGTAGTGAATAGAAGATTAGGGAATCTTCTAAGGAGTTTGGTAATTGAACATAATAGTCAATGGGATCAAGTTTTACCTCAAACTGACTTTTCATATAATGACTCACCAAACAGGAGTATTGGTAAGAGTCCATTCCAGATAGTATATGGAATGCATCCAAGAGGAATTTTAGAATTGAGAGATTTGGGACAGACTGATTTTCGAAGAGCATGAGTAGAGGATTTTGGTGCACAGATGAAGAAGTTGCATGATCAAATCAAAAGACAACTACAGGCTAACAACTAGAGATACAAGAACAGAGTAGAGCAGAGAAGAAAAGAGGTGAATTTTTAAATTGGAGATCAATTCTTGGCACACCTGAGGAAGGAAATATATCCAAAAGGGAAATATAATAACATAAAGATGAAAAATATAGACCCTTGTAAAATCATCAGAAGATTTGCTACAAATTCTTATGCGATTGAATTGTGAGAGGACATTGGAATTTCACCAATAGTCAATGTAGAAGACTTATACCTTACAACATGGATGCCACAAAAGGGAGAGATGATCAAGAGGAGATTATGTGGAAGCGACAGATGCTTGTAGTAGAGAAGCTACAGATAGTGAAGATTTTGAATCAGAGAATTACTAAGAAAACCAGGAGGAAAGTTTACTATGAGTATTTGGTTAAATGGCAGAATCATCCAACAGAAGATGTTAGTTGGATAACTGAAACTGATATTCAGAAGCATGGAAAGATAGTGGAGGAGCTCGTGAAAAGGAGTCTATGAATGTTTTTGTCTAGAGGAGTATGATGCAGGAGCATCACCATCGTCATTAAATGAGGCAAGGTGGAAGATGACTCAACATCCAACACAACACACTTAACCAGTTTGGATTCCAAGGAGGGCACATCACTTTAAATTTTAAAATCATTATAATTAAAGATCTCATAAGATATTGAAGCTTGAGCCATTGTATGTGCTCCAGGGGATTGTGTTTTATTTTAATGTTTGTAGGTTGTACACATTTTAAGCATTGACTCATATCTAGATTGTAATATTTCATCTATTGTAATAATCCTAGTAGTGGGATGCTTTAATTATGATATGAAAGCACTAAGATAGTCTGGAGGGAAGGCTCGAGAATCCACCTCATGTATAAATCAATGAAATCTATGCCCAAATGAGGTTGTTGTTGTTATAGTTAGTAGTTTTTGAAAGCAGAAGCTGAGAGCTACAGAGATATGATGAAACCTTTGTAAATATTTGTTGAAGGAATATAGAAGAAGAGAATTGCCTTCATATTTCTGAGCTTGCTTTTCATTGAGTAACTGGGTAAATATTTTTTTATTTGTCTTTGTGTTTTATGTGTGTGTGTGTGCATCTAAATGTCTTGTTGAATGAATCCTTAATGTTTATTTAAGTTTCAATTGTTTCTCTTCTAAAATCTCGATGCAAGGAGTGCACAGTTCCCACGCAAGGAGTGTGTAGGATGAACTGTTACAGGTTCAGAAGTTCAGGAGAGATTCTATAAGATTATGTAGAGTGAGTGCAAGGAGTGTGCCTATACTTGCAGGAGTATAAAATATTAGAGGGGAGATCAGTGAAAAGAGTGCAGAGAGTCAACACTTTGTTAATTATTGAAGAAACTTGAGGAGAGAAAGCGCAAGGTGTGTGCAATATATTTCTTTAAGTTTCAAGCCAATGAGGGAAGCATAAATCATGCGCCAAGGTTTGAGTATTTTAAGTGTGAAAAATCTAATAAGGGAAGCGCAAGGCGTCTACCAAAGTCTAAGTCCTTTAAGAGAAAAATCTTAAGGAAGAGAAATCACTTTGTTTCAATGTGAAAGGAAGCAATATGTTCTGGAGAATAAAAAATCCCTCAGATTCATTGGATCTAGGTAAGAAGTGTGGATGTTAAACCCTCAAGTCCTTTGCACTTCGCTACTTCAAATTTTTTTGAGTGTTTGTTGTAAAGGAGGCAAAAGCCTCAAAGGCCCAGAGTGAATTAACACCGTATATAACAGGAATAAGCATGATTCATTGGATCCCCGAGTGGTTCTGCACTTTGGCACTATGGGAAAATTTGGTATTTATTGCGCAAATTGAAAAATTACCCGAACTCCCAAAGTCCAAAGAAAATCTAGACCGTTGGTTTTTAGAGACATGTGTACACAGATTATCATGTATTCAAAATTCTGACTATCTGGAGGATCATGGGTGAAAAGTGTTCTGGGGTGAAAAGGCTTGAAGCATCAAAGCCTGGATTCAATCTAGGCCATCGGTTGACAGGCAAATGTGAACCGTGGATCTCCACCCTTTGGGAGTCTGACATTTAGCGATTCAGGAGTCTGGTAGTGATTAGGAGCTAAAAGTCCCAAAACCTAGAGTTCCGAAGTGTATCATAGTTATTGGATATTGGATGAGCATGAACCATTTATCCTTGAACCCTGGGAGTTCTCCAGTTCGACGTTAAGAGGTATTGAAGTGTTGTGTTGGAAGATCTTCCAAAGGGTGAAGTTCTGGACCGCCAGTCCGGAAATTTGCCAGTTCAACATTGGAAGGATTTGGAAGGTGTCGAGGGAAAAGCTCCTGAAACCCCAAGCTCTAAAGCATCGAAGTTGCCACTTTTGAAATATTAAGTCCCAGTTTTTTTCCTGAGATCATGTGAAGACTCTACTAGAGTGAACATACCCTCACGAACATAAATTTTTGTGCAGGTAAGGAAGAAATGGCCTGTGGATAGGATTCTAAGGGTTTTTTGGGGACTCGAGAGCCACTTTGGCTCCTGTGTAAATCGATCCTGGACCGGGAGGTTTCGCGAGCCCTGGGAGGGGTTTTCATCACTTCTCACACCCACTCTCTTACATGCATTCAATGATTGGATTTGAGGACACTCAATTAGAAATTACAAGGTTCATGTACCAATAGTGATTTTAGGAAGTGGTTTGAATCAATAGACATGGGTAATTCCCCCATAGACCCCTCTTATATATTCTCTTAGATGACCCCCTCTCTTGTGGATTAATAAACCCCCATAACTATCCACGTCCCCCAACAACTGACATCACATATTATTATTAAAATTCATAAATACAATTTGCATATACATGGCATGGTCATGGCCACACATTATATCTACATTAATCATTAATTAAAATTGGGATTATAGTGGGGATTTTACATTCCCCACCCCCCAAAATTGTGCACCATATTCGGTGCACACTATGTCTATACACATGCACAAATTTACATCATAATACTAAGAAATAAAATATATTCAATTTTACAACTCCAACAACAATTCAAACCAAAATCTCTTATTCATCCCAACCCACTGAGCAAAGGAATGTACCCACTTCACTGCTCTCATTCCATTGATATATACCATTCTCTTATCAATTCCCCCAACATAGGTTGGCTAGGACTCTAAGATGTGGTTCTGGAACTCTATCTGTTAAAATGGAGTCTTGCATTCTTATATTTTATTTTCTTCAAAATTGTCAAAAACTTGTGGGTATTATTCTCAAATGTTTTCTTCATGCTCTCATGTATCATCTTCAAGACTGTAGAAGATCCATTGAACCTTTACCATCCCTATGGTTTTATTCCTGGGCACTTTGACTTTATGGTCTAGGATGAATACTAGTTCCACTCGAAAATCCCCTTCGTGTTCCACCTAGATCACCGTCCAATCAATTATGTGGTTAGGGTCAGACACACATTTCTTTAATAATGACACATGAAATACATTATTCACTCTCATAGATGTAGGAAATGATATCATGTATGCAACTTGATCTGGATTATTTTGAGAATGACATGAAGAAATAAATATAGTAGGGATATAACAAGAAAATACACAGAGATCTTGCAAGAAACACATAAATATAGTGAAACCCAACTTATATTAATGAATGAGAGAGAAAAACAATGTAGAACACAAACTGGCATAATGGGGTAGCTTATCTCTAAAAAGAAAGATATGTTGGCTACGCTTCATTCGAAACAAGCTTTACATCACACTCTATTGCATGCTTAAAGGGCCTCCTTCACCTCAATTATATATGAGAAAGTGAGAGGAGAACAATTCCCATGATGCATGTGGGATAAATTGGACTAAGTTTATAAAATGTCATAGGCATGTAAAGAACTAGGAATTCATGGGTGGTCACCCATCCCAGTACTACTCTAGCTTGAGCGTGCTTAAATGTGAAGTTCTAATGGGATCTAGTGCATTAGCGCTATGTTGTATGCATGTACATAATATTACTAGGAAATCAGTACATGATGTAACAAATGAATATGGCATTACATTACATTCCCCATCAAAAGGGTAAATATCATGGTTTATCAAAACTATAGGCTTGAAATGTTGATTCAGTGGAAAAGGTGGATGGCCATCGAGGCCCACCTGGATCATTTGTTGATTTAGTGGAAAAGGTTGATGGCCACTGAGATCCACCTAGATCATTCCTTCCCCCTTAGGAATCAATGGTCCTCATTGCATCAAGTTCCCTCGAGAGATGGGAAAAATTACGTTGAATCAGAACCTTGGTGATTCATTTGCATTGTTGAAGTAGATGTCCTACTTGTACTTTTCCTATGGAAGGATTTCATGAACCTGTTGGAGGTGTTGGATCCGTTCAAGAGATCTGGTTGCATGATCTTGTTAGAAAAACAGAATCGCAGAGAAATAAAATAAAACAAATGCAAAAATAAAACACAGAAGATACACAATACAATAGAGACACATATATACGTGGTTCATGTAGTGTGGGCTACGTCCACCAGAGAAATTGCTAGTTCCTTCCTTTATCATTATCCAACAAATGAAGGGATATAACCTATAGAACACCCACTGTAACTTCCTCTTCTTTATCTCATGTTCTCCTCTCTCAGAATACAATATTTGCAATAATCCACAGTCGCAATACATTTCCCTCATAAAAGAGGGTTGCCTTCTAGGAAAAAAATCCCTAACATAACTTCTACCGTCATATCTGTGACCTTATAATGAATGGTCCAGATTTACAATGAAATTACAATATGTATTTACAAGGCAATTTTTCCTTCAGGGGATTCTCCCTCGAAGCCCCACCAGGGGCCTGCTTGCCCCTGGACCCCACAGAGGGGGTAACCCCCCTCTACACTCCCCCGTGTGGAGGATCATACATTCTTCTAGGGTGTAAATGCTTCATGAGGTATAAACACAACTGAAAACAAAGACCTCTGAATCAGGAAGATAATTAGGCTCCACAACCAATGATCTCCCACTTGGAGACTGATCTCAACAACTCCACCGCTGTTGTATATGCTGGACTATGAACCTTCTTGGACCTGGAAAATTTCCCATCTTCACCTTCATGCTTGAAGACCAACTGAAACTAAGCAGAAACTCATTTTCGCCTTGGTTAATACCTATGTTAACATGTATGCAGGATTTTGTCTAGTGTGTATCTTTTCCAACTTCAAATGTCCATTTTCCAAGATGGATCGTATGAAATGGTACCTGAGTTTTATATTCTTAGTCTTCGAAAATAAGGTTGAGTTATTTGCAAGATGAATGGAACTCTCACTGTCACAATACAACCTTCTATTCTCCTGCTTCTTTCCCAATTCCTCCATAAACCTCTGTAACCAAATAATCTCTTTACTAGCCTCTATAGAAACAACACACTCTGCCTCTGTTGTTGAAAGTGAAACAACCTTTTTCATTTTAGAAATCAAACTTACTATTGTTCCACCTATAGTAAAAACATACCATGTGGTGCTCCTCCTAATATCTTTATCACCTTCCAAATCTGAATCAACATATCCCCGTAGAACAATGTATGAACCTCCAAAACATAATGCATGAGTAGCAGTACCTCTCAAATACATGAGAATCCACTCTACTACCTCCCAATGTTCTTTACTTGGATTGTTCATATACCTGCTCACAACTCCCACTGCATGCGCAATATATGGTCTTGTGCAAACCATCACATACATCAAACTTCCAATTGTTGATGAATAAGGGACCCTAGACATGTATTCTATCTCATCCTGTGTCTTGGGACACATTTCCTTAGTTAATTTGAAATGGTTGGCCAAGTGTTAGCCTGATCTGGTCCCCATACATCTGTATGCACAAGCTCTAACCTTTGACTCTTCTCTTCTTTTCCAACTCTGAGAAATCTGACTCTCTTATGTTTTCCATAAACACAATGCTAACAGAAATCCAAATCAATTTGTTTAAGATATGGAAACAAATTTCTTTTGTGAAGTATCTGCATCCCCTTCTCACTCATGTGTCCAAGCCTATGATTCCATAGTGTTGTATCCACTCCTATAGAAGCTAAATACATAGAAGAGTCAGTATTACCAGTACATAAATGCAATGTACCTATCTTCTCTCCTTTTTCTATCACCAATGATCCTTTGGTGACCTTCCACACCTTATCTATAAATATGGATAGACAACCTTCACTTGCCAATTGCTCCGTTGAAATTATATTTTTCCTTAGATCAGGAACATGTCTTACCTCTTTCAACAACCATTGGTTTCCATTGCTTTGCTTTATTTTTACCTTTCCCATCCCAACAATTTTACATGGTGCATCATCACCCAAATGAACCTATCCAACATCACCTTCAACATAATCTAGAAAATGTTTCCTATGGGGTGTTGCATGAAATGAAGCCCCTGAACCTACTACCCAAGACTTAGAAATATTATCTACAAAAAGAATCAAATCATCTTGTAACACATCACCTGTTTCTTTGGATCTCTGCAATCTTTCTTCATATGTCCTTTCTTCCCACAATTCTAGAACTCTATCTTTCCAAATATGGATTTGGATCTTCCCTTCCTAGAATTCCTACGGTTCCCTAAGCCCTTTACTGTATCATTTTGTCTTCCCCTGTTCTCCATGTTTAACACATTACTTGATGTCTCACCTATGATTTTCCATCACATTTCTTCACTAAGGATAAAACCAACAACATCATCAAAATTTAAAGTGGTTCAAACAGAGACGGAGTTACTTACAACTATGACCAAGCCATTCCATCTTTCGATCAATGAGCACCAGATTAGAAGAGCCCTGACCTCATCATCAAAGTCCACTTTTACAGAACTTAGTTGATTAGTAACCGTATTAAATTCATTTAAATGATCTGCAACAAACCCACCTTCTGACATCTTCATATTAAATAATCTCTTCATTAGAAATATCTTATTGGATGCCAAGGGTTTTTCATACAATTTATCCAATGCATCCATCAACTCCTTTGTTGTCTTTTCTTTTGAAATACTGAAAGCCACCGACACTTCCAGGCTCAACTGTATCGTTCCTAGTGCCTTTCTGTCAAGAACTTCCCATTCTTCGTCCTTCCTGGTCGTCGACTTATGTGTTATTCTACCCAATGGCAGGAATAGATCCTTGTGATATAAATTAATCTTCCATCTACATCTTCCATAACTGGTAGTTTTGGCCGTTAAATTTCTCGACCCTAAACTTTCCATCTTCCGCCATTGATCCCACTTGAACCAGGAACCCTCTTTTTGTCGGAGTTACCTTTCGCTCTGATACCAATTTTTATAAAAACAGGTTCGCAGAGCAATAAAATAAAACAAATGCGAAAATAAAACATAGAAGATACACAATACAATAGAGACACAGATATATGTGGTTCACCTAGTGTGGGATACGTACACTAGAGAAATTGTTAGGTCCTTCCTTTATTATTATCCAGCAAATAAAGGGATACAACCTACAATAGACCCAATGTAACTTCCTCTTATTTCTCTCATAGTATCCTCTCTCAGAATACAATATTTGCAATAATCCATAGCCGCAATACATTTCCCTCATAAGAGAGGGTTTCTTTCTAGGGAAAAAAAACCTAACATAACTTCTATTGTCAAATTTGCGACCTTATAATGAACGGTCCATATTTACAAGGAAATTTTTCCTTCGAGGGCTTTGCCTCTGAACCCCCATCGGGGGCCCGATTGCCCTCAGACCCTGCAGAGGGGGTAACCCCCCTCTGCACTCCACCGTATGGAGGAGTGTACATTCTTCCGGGGTGTAAAGTCTTCATGGGGTGTAAACATGGTTGAAAACAAAAACTTCTGAATCAGGAAGATAATCAGGCTCCACAACCAACATATATTCCTTGGTCTGAGTGTGGGAGGACTCTGTCGGTGAAGATGCAAAAAGAAGAGTTATGTCAATGGGGGATAATGGTTGGAACCCCAAGCACACCTAAAAAGTGTTGTGGCCAATAAAGATATGTTGAACATATGAAAGGATCTCATTCTCTTCGTGCTCCTATAAAATATTGTTGACCTTCTTCTACTGGATAGAAACGTCTTTGGATGAGGTTGTAGTGGTCACGACGAACTTTTTTTCACCATATGACTGGATCATGAATTGGGAAAAATTTGTGGTCTGAGAGA
>JASDQU010102139.1:166978-180795 GCA_032191745.1 Picea mariana
CAATGAAATGCAGTGGGGTCCTCTTTACCCATTTCTGTGAGTGGAAGAGGCGCTCCTCATTCTCAAGATTCTCTAGTTCTTCTTCTTATATTTTTGTGGCCATGATGGTAGTAGTGGGTTTTGCATCGATAATTTGTTTCCCTTTATTTTTCTTTGAACTAGAGTCAAGTTCCAATTCTTTTTATTTGATCTCATCCACCAATTATTGTTTTAAGTGACATTCATGCATGTTGTGCCAGGGCATGTTGTGGAACTCACACCACTTTCCAATTTCTTTCTTACACCTCACATTACCCATCTTGTCATGTGTATTGGACTAGGTCTCTTGAGTTTGTCCTTCCTTGCTCTGTCCTTTGTTCCATGAGTTAGGGTTTCCTTTTCCATGATTCTATTGTGGTGTATTTTCAAACTCAAACCCTCTCTTACTTTGTTGCTTGAATTTATGCTCAATGTTTACTTCATATTGATAAGCAACACCCACTAAGGAGATGTCCAATAAATCCGTCTTTGTTTGGATGTACCTATGCATACCACTGCGATACTTCAAAACTAGGTGCCACTCAGAGTATTTGATACCTATATTTGAGCATGAGGTATGAAAGATGTTAGTGTACTCTGGCACCTTCTGATCTCTTTTCTGATGTAGATTCATCCATCTCATGTTTTGGTCATCATAGTTTTCGAAAGGGTAGAAGTCCTCCTTTAGGGAATCTACAAAGGCTACCTAAATGGGTTTTCTTTTGAATGTTGTAGATTCATTCGCGGTGCACATCTCCCAGTAACCTTCCCACCAAGATTTGACATGGCGGATGGATTTAAGGAGCGTGAAGGTGATATTTTCATTGTCTAGAAAATTTTGGATGGAGTAATAACCTTTTAGCAGATTCAACCATTTTTTTAGAGCATCTGCATCTATCTGGACTTCAAATAGGGTGATATGAAAATTGACTTGTACCTTTAAGGGTCCTGCACCTTTGAAATATTTTCTTATCGAATATGCCTCAGCCGCTTCATCAGTAGTCTTCGAAGGATCTGAGTGAAGTTGTCCATCATCTCATTCCTCTGTCGCATGAGGGCTTCCTCAAACAACGTATTGAAAGGATCTCCTACTCTATCATATCTCTTTTCTTCCACCATGGTAGGTCACTTGGGATATCCAGAGAGGTTGTCCTCAAGAAAAAATAGCTTGAGACCCAAATCTCTATACCATGACCTCATCGGGGACGTTCTCTGAGAAATGGAAAGGAGCAGACTGCTCTAATACTACTAATCTATATTATTTTGAGAATGATATGAAGACAAAAATATAGAAGATATATAAAAAGGAAATACATAGATATATTGCAAGAAACATAGAAATGTAGTGAAACCCAACTTCTATTAATGAATAAGAGAGAAAAACATTGTAGAACACAAATTGGAAGAATGAGGTAGTTTATCTCTAAAAAGAAAGAGATGTTGGATACACTTCATTCGCAAAAATATTTACATCACACTCCATTGCATGCTTAAAGGGCCTCCTTCACCTCAATTATGTATGAGATATTGAGAAGAGAACAATTATCGTGATCCATGTGGGGTAAATTGGACGAAGTTTATAAAATTCAATAGGCATGTAAAACACTAGGACGTCCCAAGCGGTCACCCATCCCAGTAATACTCTAGCCTAAGAGTGCTTAATTATGGAGTTCTAATGGGATTTGGTGCATTAGCTCTATGTTATAGGCATGTACATAATATCACTAGGAAATCATTACATGATTTAAAAAATGAAGATGGCATTACATTCCATTCCCCATCAAAAGGGTGAATATCATGGTTTATCAAAAATATAGGCTTGAAATGTTGATTTAGTGGAAACAGTGGATGGCCACTGAGACCCACCTGGATCATTTGTTGATTCAGTGGAAAAGGTGGATGGCCACTGAGATCCACCTGGATCACAACTATCCTTATATTTTCTAAAATTTCGAAAGGTCCACAATATATTGCTGCCAACTTTGGACAACTTCTTATTCTTAGTGAAATTCTCTTTGCTTTCAATTTTAAAAATACATGTTTACCCACTTTAAAATATTTGAACACTATATTCTTGTTTGCATAGCTTTTCTTTCTATCATGGGCATCTTTTAAATTATGTTTGATCTTTTTCATCTTCTCTTTCATTCACTTCAACAAATCTAGCCCAATAATTCCTCTATCTATTGTATTATGTCAACACGTTGGCGTGTTACACTTCCTGCCATACAATGCTTCAAATGGACTCATTTTCAATGAGGCTTGATACCCATTATTGTAAGTAAATTTCATTAAGTGGATATAATCCTCCCACTTTGATGGCTGGTCCATCAAATACATTTTGATCATGTCCTCGATTATTCTATTGGTCATATTTGTTTTTACATCTAACTTCGGTTGATACATTGTACTAAGATTTAGATTTGTCCCAAAACCTTTGAACAAATCCTTCCAAAAATTGGAAGTGAACTTTGGATCTCTATATAAAACAATTTTCTTGGGAAATCCATGTAACCTGGCAACTTCCCTCATGTAAATTTTTGTAATATCTGTTGCCTTGTGTGTAGTCTTCACTGGAATAAAGTGTGTTTACTTAATTAATTTATCCACCACCACCATGATGGAATTGTGTTTCTTCATTGTTTTGTGCATCTTTGTAATAAAATCAATTGTAACTACTTCCCACTTCCATTTTGGAATGGGAAATGGTTGTAACAACCTAGCTGGATGTCTATGTTCAATCTTCACTTTCTACCACTCTAGACATCAGGCTATGTAATTATCCAATTATTTTTTCATTCCTATCCAAAAGTATTGGCTTCTTACAACTGCAATTGTTTTATGATATCATAGGTTCCCAGCATATGACACATTGTTCATTTCTCTCATCACTGCAGTTTTCAGTTCATGGGAATTCAACACATATACTTTTCCTTTATACATGAGAATTCCATATTTTTTTAGCTCAAAGTCTTTAAATTCATGATGACAATTAACTTGTTGTAATGCTTATTTTATTTTTAGATATTTTTAATCTCAATTCGAATTCCATAAAATTCCATATTTCAATTTTTTTGTGTGCATGATAATAGTTGCAATATGCATTTCATGAGCTCTCATGTTGAGTGCACCAACCACTTGATTCTTTTTATCTTTCATGTGCTTAATTTCAAAGTCATAATCACTCATAAATTCAATCCATCTAGTTTGTCTGGAATTTAATGTGGGTTGTCCAAACAAATGTTTCATACCACAATGGTATTTTCTTAGCTCAAATTTCCTTCCCATGATGAACTRTCTCCACATTTTTAATTCATGAATAATGGTTGCTAATTCTAGATCATGGGTAGCATAATTCCTCTCATTCTCTTTTAATTTCCAGGACTCGTAGCATACCACATCATTCATTTTTGTGAGGACTCCACTGAGCCCTTCCTTACATGCATCTATCCACACCACAAAATATTCATCCAGATCTACAATATTCAAGATTAGTGCACTTTTCAAGATATATTTCAACTGCTAAAAACTCTCTTCACGCTTGGGAGTCCATTCAAATTTCACTCCCTTATTTTTCAAAGAAGTGATTGGCATTTCAATCTTTGAGAATTGTTTTATGAATCTTCGGTAATAATTAACAAGACCCATGAATGATCTGGAATCCATAACACGTCTTGGTGTTGTCCATCCTCTATTAATGGCCTTGATCTTCTCGGGATCAACTTCCACTCCTTCTGATGAAATTATCTGCCCCAAGTAGTGAATATTCTTTTGATAAAATATGCAGTTAATTAGCTTGTCATACAATTTATTCTCTCTTAAAACTTGCAACACCATTCTTAAATATTTCTCATGTTCCTCCTTTGTCTTTAATTAAATAAGTATATCATCCAGGAAAAAAATTGAAAACTTGTCTGGGTATTCCCTGAACACTCCATTTATCAGGAACATAAAAACAATTGGTGCATTTGATAGCCTAAATGGAACTACAATGAATTCATAATGTCCATATATTGTCCTAAACTAGGGTAGCTCCTGGAACAAAATCAATAGATAAATTGATGTCTCTCTTTGGTTGTTGTCCTGGGATTTCCCCAAAAACATCCTCAAAATCCCTCAAGACCGGATGGTCTTCAATGCTTGCCACTTTATCTTAGGCTGCCTCTTCCATATGGGCTACACAAATATGACATCCCTTCCTGAAACTACACATTTGAAATCTCTCTAACAACTACAACTATTGGAATTATTTGAACCTTTCCCTCCTACCCTTCTTCATCAAGACATGTGATTGTCTTATTGTAACAGTCTAGGACAACATGGTGTTTTTCCAACCAATACATGCTAATTATAAAATCATATAAACCTAATGGTATGATGTTCAAATCTACCTTTGTGTTGAGTCCATTCATGTCTATTGGACAATATTTAACTAGCTCATTGATTTTTCTCTTAGCTCTTGTGGCTAAATGAACTAACCAAGATTTTTTATGCTTACTCCTTTGCTAGTGAAGTCTTTCAACAATGTTAGTGTTTATGTAACTATGGCTAGATCCAAAATAAATTAAAATTGTTATGGTTTGGTTATCAATCTTACCTTCCACTTCTATCATGGGGTATGCTTGCTTCTTTTCCAAGGATAGATAAATACTTGACATGTTTCCTCCCATGTATTCAATTGTTTAAGCCTCGTAAATGTTGTGGATGTTCCTTATTCTTTCTCCTTTGTGTGGATAATACCTATATAATTTATTTCCCTCACATCCCCAACATTGTACAGGTTGTCGCCTTGGCATTTTCACAAATGAATTTGTAGTCTTGTGCTCATTTTAGGTTTGATGAAATTTTTTATTTAATTGGGAGTTGTTCTTGAAAAAGGTTGTCTTAAAACCTTTCTTCCTTTGATCCTTTTTACTCTTCATTTTTTCATTCTAATTTTTTTTTTTTTAAACTGGTCTTCCTCTTCTCTGCTCATAAAGATGCTTTTCTCTCCTTATGGCTTCCTCCAAAGTCCAAGGGTTATAATATTGTATCTTGTCACTATAGAAGGAGGATAACCCACTCATAAAACTTTGGATTTTGACCTTCTCATATTTTATGAAGTCCAAAAACTTCAAGAATTCAAATACTATCTTCTCATATTCATCCATTGTCATGCTTCCCAACTTGAGTTCAAAGAAATCTTTCATCTTCTTTTCATAGTAATGCTCGGACAAATATTTCTCTTGGAAATGTCCTTTCAAATGGATCCATGGTATCCTCTTCTTATCAAGGTTCTTGGCTTTCTTAAGCTAATCCCACCACATGGTTGTATTTCCTTGCAAGTGGTGTATTTCAATTATAGCTTCTATCATTGAGAATGTATCATGTAGCTGGAAATATTTCTTCATTTCCAACAACCAGGTCTCGACCTCTTCTCCTTTCCTATTTTCACCATTAAAGGTTGGTGGATTGATTTTCCTAACTTCACCTTGAAATATGTTTGCCTCGGGCCTTCTTCTCTACCTTGACATAGATGCTCCCTCTGCCTCGGCAAAACGCCTCTGCACTGACCTCTTGGTCTTAAGGATCGTTCTAATTCCACCTCGAGCCAAAGCGGCTCTTTGATCCTTCCTCGAAATCTCTAATAAAATAAACCCACAGGGATTTGCTGCTCCTTACATCCTTTGGGCCTAATCGCTTTTCCGTTCACCACAAAAAAAAAAAAAAATTCGGGTTTCAGGGTTTCACAATCCTCGATGTCACAAACCTTTTGTTTCCCAATTTCCTGATCTTCGATATCCCAAGATGCTTCAACTTTCTCTAGTCCCCTAGGCTACACTTTTGGTTCCATACGACCTCCCTTTATATGACCACAGTCTATCACCTTTTGGGATTTCGGGGTTTCTAATGTCGAAATGTATGTGACCTCTTGTCCTTAGGATCCCCGATCCTCTGAATCCCGATATGACGTCAACTAGGAATCCATCAACGGCCATGATCGTCTACTAAACCAATGGCTTTGGATCTCCCTCGGGACTTCGGGGTTTCAAATGTCGAAATGCATTTGTCTTCGATTCTCTGGATCTCTCGAATTCCAATTTCTTGATATGACTTCCTTTTCGGGACTTTTCCTGGAAGTCGAGATTGTTGCCACACGTCCTCAAAGATAGACGGCCCTCGTCACTTCGCAATTTCGGGGAAACAAATGCCTTTGGGATCCTTCCCATGGGACTCCCAATATTCTGACTGCTGACCTCCCGTTATGACGAGATGACGTCAATTGGGCCCCATAACGGAGCTCTCATCCTCATCAGAATTTCAAACTTCGCAGTTCCGAAATGTAAGTGTTTCCTGTCTTCAGGATTCGCGAAATGCCGAACCCCGAATTCTCGGATTTCCGACATGTGTCCCAAATGGATGGACGGTTCAGATCAAACCTCAGACTTCGCCAAATGAAAAATAAAACCACTCACTTATGTGAGTCCGGATGATAATCATGTGACATGTGTCCTTCCTGAGATCCACGGCTATGATCCTTTTGCTATTTCAGGACTCAAAAGGTCTCGGACTCTTGGTCTCTAGACTTCCAAAGTACTGATGGCTCTCAATTCCTACTACATGTCTGAGCAGATGGACGGTTCTGAATTGTTTCGGGGTTTTCACTGTGAATTTACCCGATCTCTTGTCCACGGGATTTCTGATATTTCGAACTCCGACGCCTCGATATCTTGATACCTTTCGAGACTTTCACTTGGTTGAGAAGGTTTAAAACCCATGCAACTCCTGTTAGATTAGATGGATGATGGGTAACTAGGTGAGGATCCAATGGCTCACGATCTCTTGAGCTTTAAACTCTGGACACAGCTGTAACCTCCTCGCTTCTTTGTCAGATCGGACGGCTGACGGGATTTCGATATTTCTCTATAGAGAATTCTGACCGTCTGTTTCTTCCCCCTGATGATTTCTGCAAAGTGAACCAAGGATTCTCTCTCAGACTTATCAACCTACGGCACAAACTTTCGATGCATTTTTAATCACTCAAATGCACCGATTTCTTGTACTGCCTTCAATAGTTTCAAAGGCTTTATCCTTCCCGAGCTCTCTCACAACTTCGAGTCTTAAAGAAGACCCTTGCATGCACTCCTTGCGGAAACCTCCAAACACTTGAAGTGTTGAACGCTCTTCGACCTTATGCACGCTCTGCAACAATGGTCTCTAAATACTTTACTCAGATTCGAAACTATGAGATTTTCCTCGGCCTGCACACCCCTTGCATGGCTCCTGTGCTTGACTACACCCCTGTGTGAATATGAGAACAAACACTATCTCTCCAGAGCTTTCAGAGACGAACCTATGAACCTTTTGTCAACACACTCCTTGCGGACAATTGCACTGCACTCCTTGCAGGAACTCTTGCTCAGATAGAGAAACAATTGAAACTCATTTCATTACCCTTTCCTCTCATATTTCAAACATTCAACAAGAAATCATTCATACATAGCATAAAAGTAATTGCATGACAGAAAGAGTAAAACATTCATGAGCATAACATTCAAAGATGCATACACAGAGAGTATATGAAAATCATGAGTCTGAATCACAGTTTCTTTGTATTTATTCAGAACTTCTATACATGGAGTCTCCTACACAGCTCTCTGCTTCTCTTCTATGCTCTCTTCTTCATATTAATGCTACAATACACAATGAGGTTGTCTATATCCATTTTCCCTCCACTCCTAAATCTATCTCCTCAGAGAATTCAAAGCTACCTACTAACATAAATGCTTTCTACCTACTATGGACGAGAGCGGATTGCTCAAGGTCCTTTACAATAAATAAGTATGCCTCTCCTTAACTATCACATTTAAATTTGGCGCATCCAATCTTCAAAAATTTTAAGCAATTTATTATGTGCTCAAAATGTGTTCCGCTTGTCCCACGCTCGCTTGACGTTGATGATGCTCCTGCATCATACTCCCTCGCTTGAAAAATTTTCATGGGCTCCTGTCCATGAGCTCTCGCACAGTCTCTCCATGCTTCTGAATCGCTGCTTCATTCTCCCAGCTGGCATCTTCAACTGGATGTTCTTTCCATTTGACCAAGTATTCAAAGTATTCCCTTCGTCTGGTCTTCTTGCCGACCCTTTCGTCTAGTATTCGCTCCATCTGCGGTTTATCTGTAACTGGCATTTGCTTTGTCCATTGGATCACTGGCTGCTCATCTCCTATCCCTACTTCCTCAGCCTTATATGGGTACAAATATGAGATATTGAATATCGGAGAAATTCTGATCCCATCGGGTAATTCAATCTCATAAGCATTCGCCCCAAATTTCTTCAAGACCCTACATGGTCTGATTTTCTTCATCATCAGTATATTATATGTTCCTATTGGGAACCTTTCTCTTCTCAGGTGTGCTAGAATCAAATCACCAACTTCAAATTGAAGTTGTCTCATGTGTTGATCTGCTCTATGCTTATACTCCTGGTTTGAACTCTGTAAACGCTCCTTCACCTGGCTGTGAAATTCCTTCATCACTGATGCAAAATCTTCTGCACTAGCACTCCTAGTCGCATTCTGTTCTGAATCTCTCAATTCAGAAATTCCCATCGGTTGCATGCCATAAACAATATGAAACGGACTCTGCCCTTTACTTCTGTTGATTGAATCATTATAAGCAAACTCTGCCTATGGTAATATGTTGTCCCACTAACTGTGGTGTTATGTCACCAGGAGACTTCTTGCCATTAGTTTGACAACTATTGAGTAGGCACCCAGCCCGTTAGTTCGCTTTCCTCCTCAGCAAGTCTCCCAGACTCATGTTTACGAATTCTGTCTGTCCATCGGTCTGAGGATGATAAGCTGAACTGAATGATAAATTTGTTCCCAGCTTCTTCCATAAGGTTCTCCAGAAGCATCCCACGAACTTAGTGTCTCGGTCCGAAACTATGGTCCTTGGTAAGCCGTGAAGTCGAATGACTTCTTTGAAAAACAAATTCGCAATGTGAGTTGTGTCACTGGTTTTCCGACATGGAATGAAGTGTGCCATTTTGGAAAATCTATCCACCACCACAAAGATTGAGTCAAATCCTCTTTGTTTTCTTGGCAAACCCAATATAAAATCCATGCTGATTGCATCCCATGGCCTCTCAGGTATGGGCAATGGTTGATAAAATCCTGCATTCTGTCTCTTTCCTTTCGAATGCTGACAAATTCTGCATTTATCTACAAATCTTTTGACGTCGGCTCGCATTCCTGGCCAAAAATATGACCCATTCAGCTTTGCGAATGTTTTTTCGTGACCAAAGTGTCCTGCTAGTCCTCCACCGTATTTCTCCTTCAGCAAGTTCTCCCTCATGGAGCATTTTGGAATACAAAGCTGATTACCTTTAAACAGTAATCCTTCCTGGATCATGTATTCTATCCATTGGCTTCTATCTCTGAGAATTGGATTCTCAGCTGCTTCATATGCCTCCTTAAATCTGGATCATCTCTGTACATGTCCCTGAGGTCATCAAAACCCAGTTTTTTGACTTTGAACTCTTGCAATAGAAAACATTTCCTGCTCAAAGCATCAACAACTTTTTTAGCAGTTCCAGAAATATGTTTAAGCACAAAAGTGAAATTTTTCATATATTCAACCCATTTAACATGTCTCTGATTCAAATTTTCCTGTTGAGTCACAAACTGTAGTTCATGATTGTCACTGTATAAGACAAACTCTTTGGGAATCAATTAATGCCTCCATTTCTTCAATGCCTGGATGATAACATAGAACTCCTTGTCATATGTGGAGTACTTCACCTTTGCTTCATTCAGCTTCTCGTTGAAGTATGCTATTGGCCTAACCTCTTGACTCAAGACTACCCCTATTGAAAATCCACTTGCATTGCATTTCACTTGAAATGCCTTTTGGAAATCTGGCAACACCAGAATTGGTTGTTCTGTAGTCTTCCTCTTCAACAGATTAAAACTCTTCTAAGCCTCTTCTGTCCAATGAAAAGATTTGTGTCTTTTCTTCACTGTGTCCATCATCGGTGCACTAATTCCACTGAAATTCCTGATGAACTTCTGGTAGAAACTAGCCAATCCGTGAAAACTTCTCACCTCAAATATGTTCTTCAGTGATGGCCAATTCTTGATCACTTCCACCTTATCTAGATCCATCCTTAATTTGTTTGCAGAAATAACAAAGCCCAAATAGATGAGTTCTATCTTCATGAATGAGGATTTCTTCATGTTTATAAGCAGATTCTCTTGCTGTAATCTCTTCATCACTGTAGCTAAGTGTTTCAGATGCTCTGCCTTTGTTTTACTGAAAATCAGTATGTCATCCAGATACACAATGACAAATTTCCCGATGAATTCTTTCAGGACTTCGTTCATGAACCTCATAAAGGTACTTGGTGCATTTATTAAGCCAAACAACATAACAAGCCATTCATACAACCCTTCGTTAGTCTTGAAGGTTGTTTTCCATTCATCACCTTCCCTCATACGAATCTGGTGATAACCACTTTTCAAATCAATCTTCGAAAAATATTTTGCTCCACTTAAGCAATCCATCAAATCATCCATCCTTGGTAATGGAAATCTATACCTGATGGTTATCTTGTTAATGGATCTTGAATGAGTACTGTTGGAAAAACACATGGACTCAAGCTTTCTCTGACCAAACCTTTGTCCAACAAATCCTAGACTTGTCTTTTGACCTCTTCATTCTCTTGCGGCGTTAGTCTATACGCTACTTTGTTTGGTAAACTAGCTCCAGGCATGAGATCAATATGGTGAATCACACTTCTAATTGGTGGCAATGAACGAGGTAGTTCATCCACTATTATGTCAGTGAACTCTTCCAATAGTTCCAGAACCTCTTCTGGTAAATCGTCCACTCTTGTGCTGGTCAAAACAATTCTTGATTTCCTGACCACAATGAACTGCGGTTCCTCCTTCTTCTTGACCTCGGTAAGGAGTTCCTTCCCACTCATGAGAAGTACAGTGTTACTTACTTCAGGTTTCACTTCCTTATCTTTGATTGGAAGAAACATATGACTTCTCCCATTCTGTTCTAGGTTGTATGTGTTCATCCTCCCATCATGAATCACATTTCTGTCATATTTCCATGGTCTACCCAACAATAGATGACAAAAATCCATAGGAATAACATCACAGAGTATCTTATCATTATATCCTCCTATCTTAAATTCAAATAAACATTGTTTAGTGACATTTACCTGATGTCGCTTTTGTAGCCATGAAACTCTATATGGATTT
This sequence comes from Picea mariana, assembly GCA_032191745.1. NCBI lineage: Eukaryota > Viridiplantae > Streptophyta > Pinopsida > Pinales > Pinaceae > Picea > Picea mariana. The sequence continues at coordinate 178,252 of JASDQU010102139.1, forward strand.
GGATGTTCAATCATCTCCATCTCCAGCTTTTCTACCATCTCTGTCGAAACGAGATTATCCATGCTACCACTATCCACAATGACCTTGCATACCCTATCCTTGGTTTTGCAAGCAGTCTGAAAAAGTCTGTTTCTTTGGGCTGAGCTCTCCACCTCCTTCTCTGGTGTTAAGAGAACTTTCTGCATCATCAGTGATCTTCCGCCTTTAGCATCTTCTACCTCAACATCTCGCCTTTGTGCTTCGATGATGTAAGTCTCTCCACCCTCTTTCTTTTTATCTGAACATTCATAATATTTGTGCCCACTCTTTCCACACGTGAAGCATTTTATTACTCCACCTCTTCCTCTTCCTCTACCTCTAGTACAAGGAAAAGTATTATTATCAACATAATATCCTCTTTTCTCAGTATGATGTCCTCTTTGTTCAGCATATCGCCCTCGCTGTGATCTTCCACCTCTCTCAATTCAAGTCTGAGTTTTCTTTCAGTCCTCCTTGGGTTTCTGATTTTTATCTTGGACAACTGATTTTCCCCTGGCTTGACTTCCGCCTCGACCTCTTTGACCCTGCTTTCGGCTCAACTTCTCTTCATCTTTTAGAGCCATCTGATAAGCATCTTCCACCGTTCAGATGGTTACCATGCTCATCTCATCCTGAATGTCATACCTCAGGCCATTCATGTACCTGGAAACCTTTTCATCATCGCTTTTCCGATGACCTGCCCTGATGTTCAACCTGTAGAATTCTTCAGTATATTCTTTCACAGTCATCAGCTTCTGTCTCATGTTCTGCATTCTCCTGAACAAAGTAATTTGGTAATCTCTAGGGATGAATTTTGCCTTCATCTTCGCAATCATCCTATCCCAACTCCTGATTTTCTGCTTGCCTCTGCAACGTCTGTTAGCTTGTAGTTCATCCCACCACAATGTTGCATGTCCCTTTAATCTTGTGATAGCGTGCTTGACCTTCTTGTCTTCCTCGACATCTTCATAGTCAAAGTATGTGTCCAGGGCTCTAATCTAATCTAGAATCTCTTTAGCATCTAGGTTTCCTTCATAAACTGGGATGTCCATTTTCGCTCTTGCACCCATTATTGCAACAACTCTAATCAAGCGTTCATTTGCGACATATTCCACTGAAACTTCTTCTTCTTCATGTTCAACTTCATTTTCACTTTCAGAATCACTAAGATCCCCAATACCGACTATGCGTCTCTGTGCTGTCTCCATGTCCTCAAGTCTGGTGCGTAAATCACGCATCTCTCTTGCCATGGTTGGGTCAGGCATCTGCCTACCTCTTCTTCTGGGTATTTCCCTTTCCTTTGGTGGATCAGGTGTTTGCATGTCTCTTCTTCTAGGCGGCATGGTGAAATTTTCCTTTTCCTTATTACAGAAAGCAAAGAATCCTTTTTGTGCTCTGATACCAAACTGACGCAGATGCTCCCTCTGCCTCGACAAAAGGCCTCTGCATCGACCTCCTAGTCTTAAGGATAGTTCTAATTCCATCTCAAGCTGAAGCAACTCTTTGATCCTTCCTCGAAATATCTAATAAAATCAACCCACAGGGCTTTGCTGCTCCTTACAGCCTTTAGGCCCGATCGCTTTTCCATTCACCATAGAAAAAATGAAAATTCGGGTTTCGAGGTTTCACAATCCTCGATGTCACAAACCTTTTGTTTCCCGATTTCCCAATCTTTGATATCCTGAGATGCTTCAACTTTCGCTAGTCCCATGGGCTAGACTTTTGGGTCCATACGACCTCCCTTTATATGACCGCAATCCTATCACCTTTCGGGATTTCGGAGTTTCTGATGTCAAAATGTATGTGACCTCTTTTCCTCAGGATCCCCGATCCTCCGAATCCCAATATGACATCAACTAGGAACCCATCAATGGTCGTGATCATCTACTAAACCAACGGCTCCGGATCTCCCTCGAGACTTCGGGGTTTCAAATGCCGAAATGCATTTGTCTTCGACTCTCTCGATCTCTCAAATTCCGATTTCTCGATATGACTTCCTTTTCGGGACTTTTCCTGGAANCGTCACTTCGCAATTTCGGGGAAACAAATGCCTTTGGGATCCTTCCCACGGGACTCCCGATATTTCGATTCCCAGCCTCCCTTTATGACGAGATGATGTCAGCTGGGCCCCATAATGGAGCTCTCCTCCTCATCAGGATTTCAGACTTCGCAGTTCAAAAATGTAAGTGTTTCCTGTCTTCAGGTTTCGTGAAACGTCGAACCCTGACTTCTCATATTTCTGACACACGTCCCAAATGGATGGACGGTTCAGATCAAACCTCAGACTTCGCCAAATGCAAAATCAAACCACTCACGTATGTGAGTCCCGATGGCCGAATCTCCGATTTGGATGATCACATGACACGTGTCCTTCCTGAGATCCACGGCTATGATCCTTTCGTTGTTTCAGGACTCAAAATGTCTCGAAATCTTGGTCTCTGGACTTCCGAAGTACCGATGGCTCTTGATTCCTGCTACGTGTCCCAATAGATGGACGGTTTTGAATTGTTTCGGGGTTTTCACTGT
>JASDQU010102139.1:180845-191350 GCA_032191745.1 Picea mariana
TATGGCTAGATCCAAAATAAATTAAAATTGTTATGGTTTGGTTATCAATCTTACCTTCCACTTCTATCATGGGGTATGCTTACTTATTTTCCAAGGATAGATAAATACTTGACACGTTTCCTCCCATGTATTCAATTGTTTAAGCCTCCTAAATGTTGTGGATGGTCCTCATTCTTTCTCCTTTGTGTGGATAATACCTATATAAGTTATTTCCATCACATCCCCAACATTGTATAGGTTGTCGCCTTGGCATTTTCACAAATGAATTTGTAGTCTTGTGCTCATTTTAGGTTTGATGAAAATTTTGATTTAATTGGGAGTTGTTCTTGAAAAAGGTTGTCTTAAAACCTTTCTTCCTTTGCTCCTTTTTACTCTTCATTTTGTCATTCTAATTTTATTTTTTTTAAACTGGTCTTCCTCTTCTCTGCTCATAAAGATGTTTTTCTCTCCTTATGGCTTCCTCCAAAGTCCTAGGGTTATCATATTGTATCTTGTCACTATAGAAGGACGATAACCCACTCATAAAACTTTGGATTTTGACCTTCTCATCTTTTATGAAGTCCAAAAACTTCAACAATTCAAATACTATCTTCTCATATTCATCCATTGTCATGCTTCCCAACTTGAGTTCAAAGAAATCTTTCATTTTCCTTTCATAGTAATGCTCAAACAAATATTTCTCTTGGAAATGTCCTTTCAAATGGCTCCATGGTATCCTCTCCAAATTTCTTCGCACAGGAACCAATGCTGCACAACGTCTTCATCTCTCTTACCCCAAAATTTTGGGTATCAGGTAATCAAACCTTCCGCATGGTTGTCCATTGTTGATCTTGTTATTCGTATCAATGTGAACACTAATAGTCCTGCCTGTGATCTACCAGGAATCCCAATATCCTCCCTATACCCGCACTTCTTGGTTGTGACTAACAAACTAATTGTATTGGAACAGAACTAGCATGTGAAGGTAGTATCGAACTTACTGCTTGTATAGAAGACACTTGGGGTATGGGTGATTCGGGGCTGGTGCCACTAGCTTCGGGGAGGTTTTCTTTGATTTGGGGAGTCTCGTTAGCTTCCATTGGGATGATCTCTTCAGCTGGATTCCCGATCTCTCTTGTTATCGGGATGAATCTTCTATTTCTCCTCCAATATTGAAGTTTTCTTCCTCCTCCCTTACATCTGTAATTTCTCCTTCACGTCCCACTTCCCAGGGACTTCTTTCTCTTCTTTCTTATCTCTCATTTAATATTTGACTAGCCAACCATTCTTGTCTTCTCATCTTTTCCAGTTCTTCCATCTGTCTTTCCTCTACTTCTCCTGATCCGCCTTCTTTCCTCAACTTTTCAGACTTTCTTGCATATTTCTTGATCTTGCCATGCCACCACTTCTCAACTATGGCAGCTCTCTTCATGGATTTCTCATCTCTTGAGTCCATTTCTTGTTGTTTTCCCCCCCATTTTTCAAAGAACCCTTCCCCTCTCTCATGCCATGACTCTCACCCCGTCTCTCCCTACCCCAAGAGAGGGTGTTTACGCTACCATCTCGGCCGAGGACATAATCAACATCCCTTCCTCCATCGAAAAAACCATAATCCACAAGGGGATTTCTCTCAACAGTCTTCCCCTTGTGCCTTTCTTGAAAATTTCCTTTGCCCGTGAAAAAGACTGGTGGTTCTCAGCTGCAAATTCGATTATGTATCCCTCTAGCATGGTGCTAACCCAGAAATCCACAGCTCGTGTAACTGGGAAATCTAGCCTCTGGAGTGTTGCTAAATTTTTGGTATCCCACGCACAGATCTTCTTGGCCCATCCCTGGAACTTTCGAGCTTCTTGGAGCCTCTTTATCCAGTGAAAAAATTCTTCTAGGAATTTAACCCAGAAAATCTCATACTGATCACTCGATCTTTCTGAGTAAAAGATTGCTTCGTGAGTGTTTTCCACTGATTTTCTCCTTAGTTATTCTTCTGTCCATATGAAGGTGTCACAGATCCTTTCCCACCATTGATCAATACCAGATCTATGGATCAACGGTAGCATTCTCCCTACAGGTTCCCTTTTAACACAGGTCCCGACAACGATACCATTATGTTGGCGTGAATTTGATTAGACCAGGGTCCTTCTCAGGTTACCAACAAAAGGTACCATGTAGTCTAGAGTGGTAGTATTTTCATCTCCTTTGAAGAGAAGATGTCTCACCCGAAGCGCTGCTAAGACAAATAGATAGGGAATGGTAGGGAAAAGACTAAAGAGGATCCATAGAGCAATCAGAACTCATTCATGTTCTTGCGCAAGAGACATTAATAGATCCAAAACATATAAATGCACGAATCAAACCTACTTATGTTGCGATCAAGCATTTAAATGTTGAACCATCAAATAGAACTCATAAGCTATAAGGAAATACTATAATGCATAAGTAAACATACAAAGATGCAACATATTTTGAAATTTGGTCCTGCTTCCTATTATCTTTAGGATCTTTCTCTCATTACAGACTCAGAATTACATAGCAAGGATCAGTACAGACTCTTGGCTCTGGACTCATTCCACAGAGATTCTAATTCTCCAACTAATAGGTCCAATTCATTATAGACTCAGCATTGTCTTCATTCGACTTACAACAATTATCAACAACTAGTCCCAAAACCCTGGGCGACTCTGACCAACCTGACTAGACTCAACCCAGCCAACTAACTCATGAACTAATGAACCAACTGTTGAGTGAACCAACCAACAAATGAACCCTTTTACAATTGTGTCTGGTCCTATATATAGCTGGGTTGTGTCTTCCTTTTAAGTTTGCATGCTTTCTTGTTCTGTTGCAACCGTTTGTTGCTTCGTTGGCATTGCACTGACTTCCGCAACTATTTTTTTTTGCTCTTTCTCTTGGCCTCTGATGGAGTTTGCACAACTCATGCTTAGTCAAAACTTGTGTGATTCCTTCTCAAAAATGAAGGGCCCAACATATGGTCTAGAAGTAGTTGTACCCATGGAATATTTGGTTCCTAGTCTGAGAATTGCATCCTTTACAAATATGGATGACATTGATGTTGTGCAAGAGAGGATTTTAAAGTTGGTCGAACTGGAAGAAGATAGATTTAATGTAGGATTTCACCAGCAGGTTCAAAAAGAAAGAGAGAAGGCCTACCATGATAGACACATCAAAAAGAAGGCATTTAAGAAAGGTGATTTGGTATTGGCATATGACAGTAAGTTCATGAAGCATCTAGGAAAGTTCAGAACACATTGGTTCGGGCCATATGTGGTTTCCTATGTTATAGAAGGAGGAGTTGCACAGTTGAAGACTTTGAATGGAGAATGGAAGGAGGGATTAGTGAATGGGAGCCAGTTGAAATTGTATTGTGACAACAAGTTGCCTCGCAACTCTCACTAAAAGAAAAAGGAAAAGGGTCTAGGTACCAGGTGCAGTTGAAACTAGGTACTGGACATAGAAAAGACAATCTGCACAAGGAAGGAAGGGAGGACTAGACCTAGAAGCATAAGCTAGCCCACGCAGTCTGAAGTCACAGTAAAACATAAGGATCAAATCCGAAGTGCCTCGGGACGAGTCACAAGTGAGTGTTGGGGGCCTGCTAGCCCTTGGTTATGGAAGCAATCGAAGATCAAGGAAGAAAAGGAGAAATGCAAACTACATGGAAAGCACAGTGAATGATACTGGGTCGAAGTGAGCAGAAGATCAGAAAAGACGGTGCGAAGTAAGAGAAATAAGGTTGTCGGACGAGAATATTGAGGATGACAGATTCGAAAGGAAGACAGATTGTGTACAACTCAGCAAATGGAAAAATCTATCGTTGGATGCTTTGGAGCACTGCGTGAGAAGTAAGGAAAGACAGGCTGGCGAAGCCCTAAAAACACAGGTCAAGTTGACCTAGGGTTTTAGACACCTAGGGTTTTGGTATCTAGGGTTTTGACACTTAGGTCTCGGCCTAAGGTTGTCAATGAGCTATTGTAATGTATAAATAGAGATCTAAAGGACCTGGGATGGGTTGTTGGTATTGTGAGTTCTAGTTTAGTTGTTGGCATGAATGATTATTGTTGTTTGAGAGAGAAGTGCTAAGTTTAGAGCCTTCTGGTATTGCAAGATCTTCAACAGTGTGCGAATATCAACCCTACAGATGGGTGCATAGGGAGGGGAGAGATAGGGAGGAGAAGAAAGAAGATCTTCTAGCTAAGAGCGTAGACAAGAACTATATGCTTCATCTTAACATAATTATAAAGCATAGTTCTATGGGCGTAGCCCTAGGAAGAGGGTGAACCATGTATATCTTGTGTTGTGTGTGATTGATGTTGTGTTCTCTGTCATTTTATATACTGATATTGCATTACTGTGTTATATCTGATAGATAGTTGTGCGGAGTAGATCTAAGATGGTAAGTGATATATAAATGTTGTATTACTCTTGTATTAGATCCACTTGGTATTCCATTTGGTTGTAAACATATTTTTCCTGCAAAACCCTCATATCTACTTCAAGTGAGACTGCAACTGCCTCATAGGTGTTGCCGAAAGGGCCAGTAGTTAGGGATTGTTGGTGCGCCCTTGGAGTTGAACCCCAGGTCTTCCCTTGCGCCAACAAAACTCATAATGAAACATAGAAATAAGATTAAACAATTTTCTTTTAAAAATGGTTGTGCAACCAGCTACTTGGGATGGATGTTCCACCCAACCATAAACTTGTTGCTCCAAATATCAACTACAAGTCACCCCCTAGATATGGCTAGAAATCCACAAAAGAGGGTGGCCTCTCACTGTCCACTCACAACTCAAAAAATCCCACAACCCACTGGTATTCTCCTATAGCTATCTCAATTTTCCACCAAATCTCTTCCTCTCGACCTACCTAACCCAAGGAATGTACCCCCTTAGTACTCTCAGTTCCTCAGGCATCCCATTTGTTTATTAGGGTCTCTCTGGCGCAAGTAACCAGGAATCTCTTTGCCGATAAATCAAGGGAACTCACTGTAGAGAATACTACCATCAAATAGCAAAACACACTTATTGTTATAGTGAAACTCACACAAGGGTTCACTCTTCATGCCTGAAAAATTGGTTATTTAGTCGTATACTCCAAATATCCATAATTTCCCCTCCATGGTTGCTCTAAATCCAATCTCTTTTCCCCTACTCTATACTTGTTGTTCATGCAAAAACATTGACTCTCTATAATTGTTGTAATTGTCCATACAAATTTCCTTTCTTTTCTTGCTTACTTGACTTACACACTTCCCCAAGCTAATTATACTCAGCCCCCATTCTCCCAATAACTATGGGATGTGACTTCTCACACCCACTCTCTTACATGCATTCAATGATTGTATTTGAGGACACTCAATCATACATTAGAAGGTTCACATAACAATAGTAATTTTAGGAAGTGGGTTGAATTAAAAGACATTGTAAATTCCCCCCTAGACCCTTCTTATACATTCTCTTATACCCTCCCCTCTATTTTGGATTAATCATCCCCCATATCTATCCATGTCCCCCAGCAGCTGGAATCACATTTTATTATTAAAATTCAGAAACACAATTTGCATATACATTGCTTGGTCACAGCCACACATTATATCTACATTAAGCATTAATTGAAATGGTGATTATAGTGGGGACGTTACAAAGTATGTTCTCAAACTTTACCTTGTGACATTCCGTGCATATAGAAATAAAATCAACTACATATTTCTTCATATCAGGCCAAAAGTATTCGCCTATTACAACTATAATTGTTTTATGATACCCTAGATGTCTAGTGTATGACACATTGTGCATATCTTTTAAAATTAAATTTCTCAACTCCTAAGAATTAGGAACATAAACTCTATTTCTGTACAATAGGATTCCATCCTCTCCCAACCTGTAATCTTTAAACTTTTTTGTACATTATATGAAATGTATCTTAATGTATATTACGTTTATTGTTGTTTGTATTAATTGTACTGTCAATGGTAAGTCACATCCATTGTCTAACGCCGTGACTATATTCATTCTTGTGTATTTATGCATGTTATTGTAAACCTATTGGAATATTGAATACTAAATAAATGAAAATTGAATATACAAATTATTATGTATCTCGTGTTCTCCTGCAATTGGTATTAGAGCTAGGTTGGGCCTAAACACCATGTCTTCTGCACTTACCAATGTTGCCAACACTCCCTCCACGCTGGAATTGAGTGAAGTTCTTAAATATTTTTTGCAAGCCTTGTAAGTCAAGTAACTACTGCAATAAATGCTTCATTGGATGCAAAAAATGACAAATTAAATGAAGGATTAGAAGAATGTAATAGAAATTACAATGACATGTGAATCGAGCTTGGATTAATAAAAATTGGGAATAGAATCCTCGGTAATTTGGAGACTCCATGCTAATCTAAAAAAGGAAATTTGGAAGGGTCACCAAGACGTTTGCATGAGTCTCCTTCAAACAAATCTAATTCCCCTTCTTCTCCTCGGGATCTTTCTCATTCTTCACCCTTAGATTCATATGAATCTACTACTACGACTGACATATCCTGCAATACAGTTTATGATACTAGCAACATGCAATATAACATAAAACTACAAAAATCCAAGAAATCTGGGTTGAAATAAAAACAAGGGGTTGACGATTAGTATCCTAAATTATAGAATGAACAATTATTCGATGGCAAGGAAAGGAATTCATACAAAATATTCTATGAGGAGATGGTATTCTGTCCTCTTACTACTAAAGTTATCGAAGACCCATCTAGCCCTTTCATGGGAGAAGATAATGAGGTAGACCAAAAGTTTGATATTTTCCTAGCCGAATTTTCAAGTGAAGAGGTGGACAATTTATCTATTGTTGATAAAAAAAAATAGAGTAGTTTTATTGATAATATTGAGCATATGTATGAAATTTTTCACTCTAGAAGTGCAACTGCATATAATTTCATGGATGTGAACCTTGCATATACTTCACCTGTCAAGATTCTAGTGCTTGAGGGGATGGATATAGAGAAATATAACTGTGGTGATGTTATTTGGTAGCAACCAACAAAGCTACCGCTAGTGAGAAATTTAATGTCTCCAATTTCACAAAAAAAATTCTACAAGCTGTGGATTTTAGAAGTGCATTTATGAAGTCTCACCCTCCAGAAAGTTCATGTCAACTAAGTGAATTGGATGCAATGGATGCAAGAATTGAATCACTCAATACTTATTTAAAGTCTTTTCAAATCCCACATGGCAAGGCATAAGAATCCCCATGTCATAATAAAAGTCCTATCCTACAATAAATTTTCCCCTTTTCACTTCCAAAAAGTCCTCAACATTCTCCTAGACCGCATTTTCATTATAACTCCTCACTAGTTATTCGTCTTGACATTCCATCTTCTCCTCTACTACCAAAGAAGAAAAATAATAATTATGTTGGGGTACAAAGAGAAGTTTCTCTCTCTCTCCATCCATCAAAGGCATTGTCAAGTCCCTTGGGATTTCCTGCCTAATAACATATAAATGCGATATATGTTTTTCTATACAAGTACGATCTGAGAAGGTGAGTGAGCTTTCACAGTGGCAGATGCGTGATATAAAGGATTTATCACACAACCTTTTAAAAGAACCAAAGACAATGTGAACTATTGGTGAAGATACCTTTGAAACTGCTTTGTCTAGTCCATCATCTAAGTTCATGATGAAGGAGATAAACTAAGCTACTGCTAACAATTTAGAAACTGAGAAGACAATAAAAAAAATGGATTAACATGATGTCTTAGGTATACAACCATTTTTGTAAAATTATGAAGCGTCCAAGTGACAAAAGAACCAACCTTTTAAGCAATCCTCAAAAGAAACAAAAGAAAATAGTGTTTGCAAATGAAATTGGAAGGTGTTATGCCAAGTCTAAAAATATGGACCACCAGAAAACGGTGGTTGACCTACATAAGAAAAATGAATCACAGAATAAGTTTATTATTAACTTGAGCTTGAGAATTGCACAATTAGAGGAAAAAATATCCAAGTCTAAAATGAAAAGGAATAAAGAGTTTATATCCAATCATTAGTCTTTACCCATGCTTCAAGGATGAAGCTTTTCAGGAAGGGGTGACTTGTAATATACCTTATTGTATATTACATTTAATGTTGTGTGTCTTAATTATACCATCTATGTTAATTCATATACATTGTCTAAATATGTGAATATATTCATTCTTGTGTATTTATGCACGCTATGGTAAACCTATTGGGATATCAAATAATAAATAAATGAATATTGGATATATAATTTCTTATATATCTCGTGTTCTCATGCGTTATCCTATTGTAAACTTTCCTTAACGTGTGCATAATGCTAGTCTACTATCACATCTTCTAAAATTTATCTTTTAAAACTGTACATATTAATGGTTGTAGCATGCATTTCATACACCCTTCTACTGAGTGCATCATCCACTTTATCTCATTTCCCTTAATGTTCTTGATGTCAAATTCATATTTGATGAGGAATTCCAACCATCTAGTTCGTTTGTCATTTAATGTTGATTTTCCAAACAAATATTTCATACCAATTGTTTTGTTCTCATATTACAAAAATTTCACATGAGATAATTCCTTTGTATTTTCAATGCATGAACAATTGTTGCCAATTCCAAGTCATGTGTAGCATAATTCCTCTCATGCTCTGTCAACTTTGTTGACTCATAGAAAATTGCATGCCCATTTTGGGTAAGGACTCCACCAAACCCTTCTTTACACAGATCTGCACACACAAAAAATCCTCATTTTGATCTCTTTAAAATTGGTGCACTGGTTAACAATTCCTTCAAGTGTCGAAATCTCTCTTCACACTTGGTATTCCATTCAAATTGTATTCCTTTATTTTATGAATAAATGACTAGGTGTGCAATCTTGGAGAAACTTGTAATGAATCTCCTGTAATAGCCAGCTAGATCCATGAATTATCTAACCTATGAAATATTATTTGGTTTTGGCCAACCTCTGATTGATTCAATCTTTTTTGGATCCAATACTATGATATTCTATGAGACAATGTGTCCCAAATAGTGGATCTACTTTTGATAATAAAAAAAAGTTCACTTTTTAAACTTTGCATATAATTGGTGCTCTCTCAACACCTTTAGTACCATCCTCAAATGGTTCTCATGCTCCTCCTCTGTCTTGGAGTATATAAGAATATCATAGAAGAAGAAAATAACAAATTTGTCTGGGTAATCTTTGATCACTCCATTCATCAAACACATAAAAATAGTTGGTGCATTTGTCAACCCAAATGGTGCCACCATAAACTCATAATGACCATACCATGTCTGAAAGGTTCTCTTACTAATATCTTCTTCTCAGATTCTTACTTTCTGATAGCCTAATCTCAAGTCAATCTTGAAAAATATATTTTTTCCCTTCAACTGATCAAAAAGATCATCAATCCTTAGAAAATGATACTCGTTCTTTAATGTAATATTATTCAGTTGTCTAAAGTCAATACATAACCTCAGAGTTCCATCATTTTTCTTCACGAAAATCACTAGGGCACCCCAAGGTGAAACACTTGGGCTTATGTACCCTTTATCCAACAAATCTTCTAGCTACATTTGCAACCCTTTTAGTTCTGGTGTGCCCATTTTGTAGGGAGTCTTGGACACTATGGAAGCTCTAGGAATTAATTCAATAGAGAAGTCAATGTCTCTCTTGGGTGAAAATATTGTCATTTCCCCAAACATATCATCATGCTCCTTCAAAAATTGAATAGTTGTTGGCCCTTGGTTGTGTAAGGAAGTGAATATTAAGGAAGAAAAGCGAAGCACAAACTGTGTGAAATCCACATAAACCGAGGAAGGGTCAAAGTGGTTAAAGAACAAAAAAAGAAGGAGTGAAGTGAAGGAAAAGCTAGTCGTTGGAAGAGAAGATCGAGGAAGATAAAGGATCAAATAAGAAGGATCATGGACAACTCAACAAGCAAAAGAAGACATCAATGAGTGATTTGGAGCACCTCACGGAAAAGAAGGAAAGACAAGCTGGAAAATCCCTTAAAGAAGGAGTCAAGTGGACCTAGGGTTTTGGAACCTAGGATTTTGGATATAGGATTTTGATACCTAGACTGTGGTCATGTTATGTATAAATAAAGGTCTAGGAGAGTCGAGGTGGGTTGCTCAGTAATTGATTGTTAGTCACTTCTATTATTGTTGTTGAGAACAATATTGAGTATGTATTGTAAGATCTTCAGTTGGGTTCAAAGATAAACCCTCCAGTTGGGTGCACAAGGAGGAAAGAGAGGAAGAAAGATAGAGAGATCTGCAGCTAAGTGCGCAAATAGAACTGTATGTTTTCATATAATATATCAAGAAACACAGTTCTGTGGATGCAGCCCTAGGGATAGGGTGAACCACTATATCTTGTTGTTCTTTGTTACTGATGTTATGTTATTTTCCATATGTTATATTGTTATTGCATTACTGTGTTGGATCAGAGATATAACTTGCGAAGTAATCTTAAGAGTGGTAGATAATA
>JASDQU010102139.1:200169-221742 GCA_032191745.1 Picea mariana
TGAAAAAATTCTTCCAGGAATTTAACCCAAAAAATCTCATACTGATCGCTCGATCTTTCTGAGTAAAAGATTGCTTCGCAAGTGTTTTACACTGAATTTCTCCTTAGTTATGCTTCTGTCCATATGAAGGCGTCACGGATCCTTTCCCACCATTGATCAATAGCAGATCTATGGATCAGCGGTAGCATTCTCCCTACAGGTTCCCTTTTAACACAGGTCCCGACAACGATACCATTATGTTGGCGTGAATTTGATCAGAACAGGGTCGTTCTCAGGTTACCAACAAAAGGTACCATGTAGTCTAGAGCGGTAGCATTTTCATCTCCTCCGAAAAGAAGACGTCTCACCCGAAGCGCTGCTGAGACAAATAGATAGGGAAGGTTAGGGAAAAGACTAAAGAGGATCCATAGAGCAGTCAGAACTCATTCATGTTCTTGCGCAAGAGACATTAACAGATCTAAAACATATAAATGCACGAATCAAACCTACTTATGTTGCGAGCAAGCATTTAAACGTTGAGCCATCAAATAGAACTCATAAGCTATAAGGAAATACTATAATGCATACGTAAACATACAAAGATGCAACATATTTTGAAATTTGGTCCTGCTTCCTATTATCTTTAGGATCTTTCTCTCATTACAGACTTAGAATTACATAGCCAGGATCAGTATAGACTCTTGGCTATGGACTCATTCCACAGAGCTTCTAATTCTCCAACTAATAGGTCCAATTCATTACAAACTCAGCATTGTCTTCATTCGACTTACAACAATTATCAACAACTAGTCCCAAAACCCTGGGCAACTCTGACCAACCTGACTCGACTCAACCCAGCCAACCAACTCATGAACTAATGAACCAATTGTTGAGCGAAGCAACCAACAAATGAACCCTTTTACAATTGTGTTCGGTCCTATATATAGCTGGGTTGTGTCTTCCTTTTCAGTTTGCATGCTTTCCTGTTCTATTGCAACCGTTTGTTGCTTCGTTGGCATTGCACTGACTTCTGCAACTATTTTTTGTTGCTCTTTCTCTTGGCCTCTGATGGAGTTTGCGCAACTCGTGCTTAGTCAAAACTTGTGCGATTCCTTCTCAAAAATGAAGGGCCCAACATATGGTCTAGAAGTAGTTGTACCCATGGAATATTTGGTTCCTAGTCTGAGAATTTCATCCTTTACAGATATGGATGACATTGGCGTTGTGCAAGAGAGGCTTTTGAAGTTGGTCGAACTGGAAGAAGACAGATTTATTGTAGGATTTCACCAGCAGGTTCAAAAAGAAAGAGAGAAGGCCTACCATGACAGACACATAAAAAATAAGGCATTTAAGAAAGGTAATTTGGTATTGGCATATGACAGTAAGTTCATGAAGCATCTAGGAAAGTTCATAACACATTGGTTCGGGCCATATGTGGTTTCCTATGTTATAGAAGGAGGAGTTGTGCAGTTGAAGACTTTGAATGGAGAATGGAAGGAGGGATTAGTGAATGGGAGCCGATTGAAATTGTATTGTGACAACTAGTTGCCTCGCAGATCTTAGTAAAAGAAAAAGGAAAAGGGTCTAGGTACCAGGTGCAGTTGAAACTAGGTATTGGACATAGAAAAGATAGTCTGCACAAGGAAGGAAGGGAGGACTAGAGCTAGAAGCATAAGCTACCTCACGTAGTCTGAAGTCACAGTAAAATAGAAGGATCAGATCTGAAGTGCCTCGGGACGAGTCACACATGAGTTTTGGGGGCCTGTTGGCCCTTGGTTATGGAAGCAATCGAAGATCAAGGAAGAAAAGGAGAAATGCAAACTACACGGAAGACACAGTGAATGATACTGGGTCGAAGTGAGCAGAAGATCAGAAAAGACGGTGCGAAGTAAGAGAAAGAATTTTGCTGGACGAGAAGATCGAGGATGACAAATTCTAAAGGAAGACAGATTGTGTACAACTCAGCAAGTGGAAAAATCTATCGTTGGATGATTTGAAGCACTGCGCGAGAAGTAAGGAAAGACAGGCTGGAGAAGCCCTAAAAACACGAGTCAAGTTGACCTAGGGTTTTAGACACTTAGGTTTTTGGTATCTAGGGTTTTGACACTTAGGTATCAGCCTAAGGTTGTCAGTGAGCTATTGTAATGTATAAATAGAGGTCTAAAGGACCTGGGATGGGTTGTTGGTATTGTGAGTTCTAGTTTAGTTGTATGCATGAATGATTATTGTTGTTTGAGAGAGAAGTGCTAAGTGTAGAGCCTTCTGGTATTGCAATATCTTCAACTGGGTGTGAATATCAACCCTACAGCTGGGTGCACAGGGAGGGGAGAGATAGGGAGGAGAAGAAAGAAGATCTTCTAGCTAAGAGCGTAGACAAGAACTATATGCTTCATCTTAACATATTATAAAGAATAGTTCTATGGACGTAGCCTTAGGGAGAGGGTGAACCATGTATATCTTGTGTTGTGTGTGATTGATGTTGTTTTCTCTATCATTTTATATACTGATATTGCATTACTGTGTTAGATCTGATAGATAGTTGTGCGGAGTAGATCTGAGTTGGTAAGTGATATATAAATGTTGTATTATTCTTGTATTAGATCCACTTGGTATTCCATTTGGTTGTAAACATATCTGTCCTGCAACACCCCCATATCTACTTTAGGTGAGACTGCAACTGCCTCACAGGTGTTGCTGAAAGGGCCAGTAGTTAGGGATTGTTGGTGCACTCTTGGAGTTGAACCCCAGGTCTTCCCTTGCGCCAACAAAACTCATAATGCAACATAGAAATAAGATAAAACAATTTTCTTTTAAAAATGGTTGTGCAACCAGCTACTTGGGAT
Source organism: Picea mariana (assembly GCA_032191745.1). Taxonomy (NCBI): domain Eukaryota; kingdom Viridiplantae; phylum Streptophyta; class Pinopsida; order Pinales; family Pinaceae; genus Picea; species Picea mariana. Next base: position 202,992 of record JASDQU010102139.1, read on the forward strand.
GGACGTTCCACCCAACCATAAACTTGTTGCTCCAAATATCAACTACAAGTCACCCCCTAGATATGGCTAGAAATCCACAAAAGAGGGTGGCCTCTCACCGTCCACTCACAACAGAAAATCCCACAACCCACTGGTATTCTCCTATAGCTATCTCAATTTTCCACCAAATCTCTTCCTCTTGACCTACCTAACCCAAGGAATGTACCCCTTCAATACTCTCGGTTCCTCAGGCATCCCATTTGTTTATCAGGGTCTCTCTGGAACAAGTAACCAAGAATCTCTTTGTCGATAAATCAAGGGAACTCACTGTCGAGAATAATACCATCAAACAACAAAACACACTTATTGTTATAGTGAAACTCACACAAGGGTTCACTCTTCATGCCTAAAAACTTAGTTATTTGGTCGTATACTCCAAATATCCAGAATATCCCCTCCATGGTTGCTCTAAATCCAAGCTCTTTTCCCCTACTCTATACTTGTTGTTCATGCAAAAACATTGACTCTCTATAATTGTTGTAATTGTCCATACAAATTTCCTTTCTTTTCTTGCTTACTTGACTTACACACTTCTCCAAGCTAATTATACTCACCCCCCATTCTCCCAATAACTATGGGATGTGACTTCTCACACCCACTCTCTTACATGCATTCAATTATTGTATTTGGGGACACTCAATCATACATTAGAAGGTTCACATAACAATAGTAATTTTAGGAAGTGGGTTGAATTAAAAGACATTGTAAATTCCCCCTAGACCCTTCTTAGACATTCTCTTATACCCTCCCCTCTATTTTGGATTAATCATCCCCCATCTCTATCCATGTCCCCCAGCAGCGAGAATCACATTTTATTATTAAAATTCAGAAACACAATTTTCATATACATTGCTTGGTCACGGCCACACATTATATCTACATTAAGAATTAATTGAAATGGTGATTATAGTGGGGACGTTACAAAGTATGTTCTCAAACTTTACCTTGTGACATTCCATGCATATAGAAATAAAATCAACTACATATTTCTTCATATCAGGCCAAAAGTATTGGCCTATTACAACTATAATTGTTTTATGATACCCTAGATGTCTAGTGTATGGCACATTGTGCATATCTTTTAAATTAAATTTCTCAACTCCTAAGAATTAGGAACATAAACTCTATTCCTGTACAATAGGATTCCATCCTCTCCCAACCTGTAATATTTAAACTTTTTTGTACATTATATGAAATGTATCTTAATGTATATTACGTTTATTGTTGTTTGTATTAATTGTACTATCAATTGTAAGTCACATCCATTGTCTAACGCCATGACTATATTCATTCTTGTGTATTTATGCATGTTATTGTAAACCTATTGGAATATTGAATACTAAATAAATGAAAATTGAATATACAAATTATTATATATCTTGTGTTCTCTTGAAATTGGTATTAGAGCTAGGTTGGGCCTAAACACCATGTCTTCTGCACTTACCAATGTTGCCAACACTCCCTCCACGCTGGAATTGAGTGAAGTTCTTAAATATTTTTTACAAGCCTTGTAAGTCAAGTAACTACTAGAATAAATACTTCGTTGGATGCAAAAAATGACAAATTAAATGAAGGATTAGAAGAATGTAATAGAAATTACAATGACATGTGAATCGAGCTTGAATCAATAAAAAAGGGAATAGAAGCCTCGGTAATTTGGAGACTCCATGCTAATCTAAAAAAGGAAATTTGGAAGGGTCACCAAGATGTTTGCGTGAGTCTCCTTCAAACAAATCTAATTCCCCTTCTTCTCCTCAGGATCTTTCTCATTCTTCACCCTAAGATTTATATGAATCTACTGCTACGACTGACATATCCTACAATAAATTTTATGATACTAGCAACATGCAATATAACATAGAACTACAAAAATCCAAGAAATCTGGGTTGAAATAAAAACAAGGGGTTGACGAGGAGTATCCTAAATTATAGAATGAACAATTATTCGATGGCAAGGAAAGGAATTCATACAAAATATTCTATGAGGAGATGGTATTCTGTCCTCTTACTACTAAAGTTATCGAAGACCCATCTAGCCCTTTCATGGGGGGAGATAATGAGGTAGACCAAAAGTTTGATATTTTCGTAGCCGAATTTTCAAGAGAAGAGGTGGACAATTTATCTATTGTTGATAAAAAAATAGAGTAGTTTTATTGATAATATTGAGCATATGTATGAGATTTTTCACTCTAGAAGTGCAAGTGCATATAATTTCATGGATGTGAACCCTACATATACTTCACCTAACAAGATTCTAGTGCTTGAGGGGATGGATATAGAGCAATATAACTGTGGTGATGTTATTTGGTAGCAACCAACAAAGCTACCGCTAGTGAGAAATTTAATGTCTCCAATTTCAAAAAAATAAAATCTACAAGCTATGGATTTTAGAAGTGCATTTATGAAGTCTCACCCTCCAGAAAGTTCATGTCAACTAAGTGAATTAGATGGAATGGATGCAAGCATTGAATCACTCAATACTTATTTAAAGTCTTTGCAAATCCCAAATGGCAAGGCATCATAATCCCCATGTCATAATAAAAGTCTTATCCTGCAATAAATTTTCCCCTTTTCACTTCCAAAAAGTCCTCAACATTCTCTTAGACCACATTTTCATTATAACTCCTCACTAGTTATTCGTCTTGACATTCTATCTTCTCCTCTACTACCAAAGAAGAAAAATAATACTTATGTTGGGGTACAAAGAGAAGTTTCACTCTCTCCATCCATCAAAGGCATTGTTAAGTCCCCTGGGATTTCCTGCCTAATAACATGTAAATGTGATATATGTTTTTCTATACAAGTACGATCTGAGAAGGTGAGTGAGCTTTCACAGTGGCAGATGTGTGATATAGAGGATTTATCACACAACCTTTTAAAAGAAACAAAGACAATGTGAACTATTGTTGAAGATACCTTTGAAATTGCTTTGTCTAATCCATCATCTAAGTTCAAGACGAAGGGGATAAACCAAGCTACTGCTAACGATTTAGAAATTGAGGAGATAATAAAAAAATGGATTAACATGATGTCTTAGGAATATAACCATTTTTGTAAAATCATGAAGCATCCAAGTGACAAAAGAGCCAGCCTTTTAAGCAATCCTCAAAAGAAACAAAAGAAAATAGTGTTTGCAAATGAAATTGGAAGGTGTTATGCCAAGTCTAAAACTATGGATCACCAGAAAATGGTCGTTGATCTACATAATAAAAATGAATGACATAATAAGTTTATTATTAACTTGAGCTTGAGAATTGCACAATTAGAGGAGAAAATATCCAAGTCTAAAATGAAAAGGAATAAAGAGTTTATATCCAATCATTAGTCTTTACCCATGCTTCAAGGATGAAGCTTTTCAGGAAGGGGTGACTTGTAATATACCTTATTGTATATTACATTTAATGTTGCATGTATTAATTACACCATCAATGTTAATTCATATCCATTGTCTAAATATGTGAATATATTCATTCTTGTGTATTCATGCACGTTATGGTAAACCTATTGGGATATCAAATAATAAATAAATGAATATTGAATATATAATTTCTTATATATCTCGTGTTCTCGTGCGTTATCCTATTGTAAACTTTCCTTAACGTGTGCATAATGCTAGTCTACTATCACATCTTCTAAAATTTGTCTTTTAAAACTGTACATATTAATGGTTGTAGCGTGCATTTCATACACCCTTCTACTGAGTGCATCATCCACTTTATCCCATTTCCCTTAATGTTCTTGATGTCAACTTCATATTTGATGAGGAATTCCAACCATCTAGTTTGTTTGTCATTTAATGTTGATTTTCCAAACAAATATTTCATACCAATGTGTTTTGTTCTCATATTAAAAAAATTTCACATGAGATAATTCCTTTGTATTTTCAACGCATGAACAATTGTTGCCAATTCCAAGTCATGTGTAGCATAATTCCTCTCATGCTCCTTCAACTTTGTTGACTCATAGAAAATTACATGCCCATTTTGGGTAAGGACTCCACCAAGCCCTTCTTTACACAGATCTGCGCACAAAAAAAATCCTCATTTTGATCTCTTTAAAATTGGTGCACTGGTTAACAATTCCTTCAAGTGTCGAAAGCTCTCTTCACACTTGGTATTCCATTCAAATTGTATTCTTTATTTTATGAATAAATGACTAGGTGTGAAATCTTGGAGAAACTTGTAATGAATCTCTTGTAATAGCCAGCTAGATCCATGAATTATCTAACCTATGAAATATTATTTGGTTTTGGCCAACCTCTGATTGATTCAATCTTTTTTGGATCCAATACTATGACATTCTATGAGACAATGTATCCCAAATAGTGGATCTAATTTTGATAATAAAAAAAAGTTCACTTTTTAAACTTTGCATATAATTGGTGCTCTCTCAACACCTTTAGTACCATCCTCAAATGGTTCTCATGCTCCTCCTCTGTCTTGGAGTATATAAGAATATCATACAAGAAGAAAATAACAAATTTGTCTGGGTAATCTTTGATCACTCCATTCATCAAACACATAAAAATAGTTGGTGCATTTGTCAACCCAAATGGCGCCACCACAAACTCATAATGACCATACCATGTCTGAAAGGTTCTCTTACTAATATCTTCTTCTCAGATTCTTACTTTCTGATATCCTAATCTCAAGTCAATCTTGGAAAATATATTTTTTCCCTTCAACTGATAAAAAAGATCATCAATCCTTAGAAAATGATAGTCATTCTTTAATGTAATATTATTCAGTTGTCTAAAGTCAATACATAACCTCAGAGTTCCATCATTTTTCTTCACAAAAATCACTAGGGCACCCCAAGGTGAAACACTTGGGCTTATGTACCCTTTATCCAACAACTCTTCTAGCTACATTTGCAACCCTTTTAGTTATGGTGTGCCCATTTTGTAGGGAGTCTTGGACACTATGGAAGCTCTAGGATTTAATTCAATAGAGAAGTCAATGTCTCTCTTGGGTGAAAATATTGTCATTTCCCCAAACATATCATCATGCTCCTTCAAAAATTGAATAGTTGTTGGCCCTTGGTTATGTAAGGAAGTGAATATTAAGGAAGAAAAGCGAAGCACAAACTGCATGAAAGCCACATAAACTGAGGAAGGGTCGAAGTGGTTAAAGAAGAAAAAAAGAAGGAGTGAAGTGAAGGAAAAGCTAGTTGTTGGAAGAGAAGATCAAGGAAGATAAAGGATCAAATAAGAAGGATCATGGAAAACTCAACAAGTGGAAGAAGACATCAATGAGTGATTTGGAGCACCTTGCGGAAAAGAAGGAAATACAAGCTGGAAAATCCCTTAAAGCAGGAGTCAAGTGGACCTAGGGTTTTGGCACCTAGGATTTTGGATCTAGGATTTTGATACCTAGACTGTGGTCATGTTATGTATAAATAAAGGTCTAGGAGAGTTGAGGTGGGTTGCTCAGTAATTGATTGTTAGTCACTTCTATTATTGTTGTTGAGAACAATATTGAGTTTGTATTGTAAGATCTTCACTTGGGTTCGAAGATAAACCCTCCAGTTGGGTGCACAAGGAGGGAAGAGAGGAAGAAAGATAGAGAGATATGCAGCTAAGTGCGCAAATAGAACTGTATGTTTTCATATAATATATCAAGAAACACAGTTCTGTGGAAGTTGCCCTAGGGATAGGGTCAACCACTATCTCTTGTTGTTCTTTGTTACTGATGTTATGTTATTTGCCATATGTTATACTGTTATTGCATTACTGTGTTAGATTAGAGATATAACTTGCAAAGTAATCTTAAGAGTGGTAGAGAATAACTAGATTGATGTGTGTTTTTGTCCTGGATCCACTTTGCATTTCCTCTAGTTGTAGACACCTATATCCTGCAACCCCTTATTGCTACTTTGGGTGAGATTGCACCTTCTTCGCAGGTGTTGTCGAAAGGGCCAGTAGTTAGGGTTTGTTGGTGTGCTGTTAGAGTTGAACCCTGGGTCTTCCCCTGTGCCAACAAATGATTTTGTTGCCGAGATCAGGATATTTTTGAGGGATTGTCAAGGTGGTTTCCATCGAAGATAGAAATTCAAAAGTGGATAGAATAACAAGAGAAGGACTTCGCTGAAGCCCAGAACAAGAATCCTAACATTAGTACAGAAGACTGGTTGGGAAGGTACATCTTCACCGACATACACAAGATTTTCTTTGGAGGAATTCGTAAATAGTTATACGAGTGGTTAACCAGATTAGTAGATACCCAAATTGAGATTAGATATAGACCACCTGTGGTTTGGACAATGACGTTGATCAATAAGGCCAAGGGAGTTGACAGTGTTGTGTCTAGAGTAGTGGATCTTTGGTTTGATAGCACTATTGGAGGGTACATTACTGAGTTTGGTATTGATAGAGTCAAATCTTATACCCAAGTATAGAGGTACTTCTTTAAGGGACCTAGGGAAAAGTTTCTACACTTCTAGAAGCTGAGGATTAAGATGTTATTGCATGAGAAGAATATCCTGAAGATACAGTAAAGCTAATGTTCAAGAATTCAAAAAACGATAGTGACACAAAGGCTGTACACATGTGCAATGGAAGACCATTTAGAGAGGTTCCTCTTGCAAACCTATTTAAGAAAAACTATGGAGATGAGGGAATCCACAATGGATAAGAAGCAGATCTCACAGACAAAGAGAATTCATAATCCGAAATAACAAAATAAGTACAAACCAAAGAACTTCGCCAAGGAGAGACAGAAACTTCAGGAACTGTGCATACTGTTGAAGTAATTACTATTACTCCTCCTGTTGTTTTAGAAGCATTAAGTAACCAAAGTAACCAGAGTAGTCAGAGCCATTAGAGTACTGTTACAAGAAGTTGGGTACATACTCAATCAAGAAACCAAGGAAGATCTATGGCAGATGAGATGAGGTTACCCATTTTTAGAGGAGATGGATCTAAAGATCCTATTCAACACTGGTTCTTATGAGAATCTGTATGGAGCATCAATCAAGTCACTGATGATGCTATTAAGAGAACTCAGTTTAGTACTACCTTCAGGGATCACACTCTGAACTAGTATATGAAGTTTTCTTTAGGAACTAGACAACCTAAACCACTTAATGACATTAAGACTGCGTTGAATGTAGAATTCAAGAAACCTAAGTCAGAGTTGCAATGCATTACAGAGCTGAAAGAAATCAAGCAGAAGGTAACTAAACCTATTTGGGAGTTTGTTCAAAGATTTAATACTCTGACATGTCGTTTAAGTTGTCAGAGTCTAGATGAATAGAATAAAAAATGTTTCATCGTTTCTCTCTTGCCACATATCAGAGTTCCTCTGATGCAATAGAAATTCTCTTCGCGGGATGAAGCATTGAAGATCGCCATGAAACTAGAAGAAGCCCCTGTAGGAGAATCTAGCCCTGGTATGAGTCAGATCTTGAATTAGTTAACCAGTTTATCTTTATAGGTCAAAGATATGAATAAACATAAAGGAAAATAGAAAAGAGAAGATATTTGGTGCATCAGATGTAAATCATAGGGCCATGACAAAGACAATTGTCCCCTATTTCATGAATACTTGGCCTCTAGATCACCTAGTCCTTTGAAGTAGGGTATTGTACCCTGGTACAAGGTATGTAGAACTAAACATTGCCCTGGTGAATGTTATTATATGCAAAAATATGTCCAGAAACCTACCAATATTTACTACACATTCTGTAAGTCTGTGGGACATTATGAGAAGGATTGTAGGGCTTATGACCTCATGCATGAAAAATCAAGGGATACATATAGAATTCAAGGAGAAGTACAAAAAGAAGGAAAAAATGCATAGTTCAGCTCCCCAAGAAGAGAAAACTTCAACCCTCGTGGTGGATTCATAGGAAGGGGATGAGGTGGAGGTATGGGTCGAGGTAAAGGTCATATTATTTGTTATAACTGCGCACAACCAGGACACTTGGAAAGGTATTTTCATAACCCTTGTACCACTTGTAACTATTGTAACTCGTTTGACCATGTCATTGAATATTTTCCAATATTGTTAGCCAAACTCCAGGAGAGACGAGGAGGAAACTACCAAGTACAATTAATATCAGTAGAACCTCATGGTGAAGACCCCAGAGTCATTTTTATTACTACAGGAGGTGTTGTTACAGGAAAATATAGAGTAACTCTAGGAAAGACTCCAGAAGGATCAAGGATCAGAAGAGATGCAAAGAAGGCACAATTGTTTGACCCAAGGAGAGAGAGGCACACTTTTCAGGAAGCAAGGAAATAATTTGTAGAAGGACAAGCTTCTTCATCTAAGGCACAACCAGAAGTAAGGGAGTGTGAAATGCCACCAGCATTTGATCAGTCTGCTAGACAGGGAAAAGAGGTAAGCAAGCTTATGGAATTCTTATGTACTTGCATCAATTTGATTAAATATGAAAAGGTTGTACAAGAATTACAACAACTGGAGCGACAGTATGAAATTGGGAGAATAGACCCTATGCTGAGTAGAGATGTGAATCAAGTATCAAGGAAAAGGAGAACAAAAAAGGAAATACACTTTACTGCTCAGATTGGATATTACAATGTGGACTATGTGGTCCTCGACTTAGGATCAAAAGTCAATGTTATGATGAAGAAGACTTGGGCACTGATGGGAAAACCTAGATTTATTTATTCTCCTATCAGACTTAGAGTGGCTAATCAACAGGTGGTGAGCCCCTTTGGAAGGCTAGAGCATGTTCCTATAGACATCGATGGGGTAAGGACATTTGCATATTTAGAAGTGATTGAAATTGTTGATGACAGTTGTCCCTATCCTGCGTTGTTAGGAATTGATTTGTCTTTCAATAATTCGACTGTTATTGACCTAAAGAAGAAAAGGATGAAATTTGAGGGTAGTGGCCTTAAACTCATCGCACCTCTAGACTCGGATGAAGGCCACGGATAAGCAAAACCTATCAGGGAAGAAGACCGCGTGTATGAGCTAGAGAACATCTACAAGCTGATAGCAAGACAACATGATTACATTAATCCTACAACAGACATAAATCTCAGCTAGTGAAGTGAAAGTGCATGTTCATCAGATTCAGAAGAGGCATTAGAAAATTGGTAGAACAGGATGTATGAAGTATCCACACGACGATGTGCCAGATTGACCAGATCACTTTGTTGGATTAGCACCGAAGTAAGTAATCTTCCAACATTTTATGGTTTAAATCATTTAGAGACATTTCTAGCTGAATTTGAGAAAATGCTACTAGTACAATAGAGGATTTTGGAACTTGGCACTGGATGAGGTATTGAAATCCACACAAGCTAGATGGTGGGGAGAACACAATAGGAACATCACATAATGGACATAGTGTCACACCTTATTGACAATGTGCTTTTCAGATGAAGAAGAAGGATGTGAACTTCAGTACATAGGTCAGATTTGTCCTAAGGACCACATGCGAAGTTGTGAGGAGGCCTGGGGAAACATTCCTAAAGTAAAGTGGGTGCATAAGTTCATTAACACCATGGATACTACGCCTATCAACTGGTATCTTCAAGAAGAACTGTGCATCATCACTACAGACTAGTATGGAATGACTCAGAACTTTATAACTACCTTTTTATTTAAAAGTCAGTGCCCTACAGTAGATCAATATTTACAAACTATGAAACAAAATGTCTTTGAGGAGGCACCTAACCACTCTTTTACCCAAGAAGGAGATGAATGGACGACGCCTCTTCAGCAGTTTCAGGATTGCTACAATATTAATGCTGATGAGGATGATGACTCTAGATATGTAAACATTGCAAAAACTAAAGGTCACAAATGCATAGAAGGACCAGGGATTGAATTACCTTTTATTGGACAACACATTAAAATTAAGAAAGTTAATATTGGAACAGAGCAAACACCTAAATTAGAAAATGCGGGAGACTATTGGGATGATGCTACTATCAACAAGATCACATAACTATTGCATGAATATCATGACTTGTTTCTGAGCAAGTTCATAGACATGAATGGAATTAAAGGGCCCATGGGAGAAATGAAGATCCCCTTGAGACCAAAAGCAAGACCTATCAAGCAAATACCCTATAGACGGAATCCTAAATATAAGAAGAAAGTTAGGATTGAGTTGGATAGCATGTTGGAAGCATGAATCATAGAACCTATTGAAGAATCTGAATGGATTAGCCCTATGGTAGTCCAGGATAAGAAGACAGGCGAAATCATAATTTGTGTAGATCTAAGAAAGTTGAACGATGCATGTCTACATGATCCATTCCCTACACCCTTTACTGATGAAGTTCTAGATAATGTAGGAGGACAGGAGGTCTACTCATTCAAAGATGGATTTTTAGGTTATCACTAGATCATAATTGCTAAGGAAGATCACCATAAGACCACATTTACAACAGAGTGGGGGTCTTTCCAGTATACTGTAATGCCTTTTGGGTTGAATAATGCACCATCCATCATTTCCGGGGTGGTGGTCGAAGCATTTAAGGACTTACAAAAGTTCTTGGAAGCCTATTTTGATGATTGGACTGTCTTTAGCCTACTGAAAGACCATATTGAATGTTTAAGATTGATGTTAGATAAGTGTAGGAAATGTCAGATTGCCCTGAATTTGAAAAAATGCATTTTATTTTCACCCTTTGGAGTGTTTCTCGGGCACATAGTGTGTAAGCAGAGGTTGGTGGATCCCTCCAAGATTGCCATTATTATTGAACTACCTCCTCCCACTTTGGTTAGACTGTTGCACACTGCATTGGGGCACATTGGATAATACAGGAAGTTCATTAAGGGTTATGCACAGATAACAACACCTACAGAGAATCTCTTAAAGAAAGATAGAAAGTTTCAATGGACAGAATAATGTTAGTAGACTTTAGACAGACTAAAGTAGAAAATGGTCACTACGCCAATCTTAGTTTTTCCAGATTGGAGTAAGGATTTCAATGTTCATGTCGATGCCTCGTTCATTGCATTAGGAGTAGTCTTATCAAAGATGGGTGTAGGATACATTGACCACCCTATAGCCTTTTCTAGCAGGAAACTTTCTACAACTGAAAGGAACTATACTACGACTGAAAGAGAAGGTTTGGCTATGGTATATGCACTACAGAAATTTAGACACTATTTGCTGGGAGGACATTTTAAGATGTTCACTAATCACTCTACATTGAAATACTTAGTCAACAAGCCAATGTTGGGGGGAATAATATTTAGATGGCTACTATTATTCTAGGAGTGTGATTTTGAAATTGTGGTCAAGTCAGGGAGAATGAATAAAGGACCTAATCACTTATCAAGTTTGGAACATGGAGAGGAACCTACTAGTCTGAAGGATACACTTCCATATGCATAGTTGTTGGCCATCAGAAAAGTAGATGATCACTTCACTGAGATAGTTCAATTCTTGTCCATAGAAATGGCACCTCATGAATACACAATCATTCAGAAGAAACAGTTGGTAGTCCATGCATCTGAATTTCAACTCATAGTTGGACAGTTGTATAATATGGGACCAGATGATATCTTGAGGAGATGTGTTATGGAGGTAGAAAGACCATTGATTCTTGAAGAAGAACATGAAGGCATCGCAGGAGGATATTATGTAGGGAAAGAAACAACGCATAAGGTTCTCAGAGCTGGCCTCTGGTGGCATACTTTACACAAGAATGCTAAGGAATACTACAGAGCCTACGATGTATGTCAAAGAGTAGGAAAGCCTTCTAGAAGGGATGAGATGTCATTAGCACCACAATTAACATTACAAGTATTCAAAAAATGGGCCATTGACTTTGTGGTACCTATTAACCCACCAAGAAGGGGCACAAGAGCTAGACACATTATCACTGTGACTGAGTATTTGACCAGATGGGCAGAAGCAAGACAAGTTAACAACTGTAGTGCAGCTGCACTACATAGATTATCTTTGAGAATATTATAACCAGATTTGGATGATCGAAGATCCTCATGAGTGATCAAGGCACACACTTAATCAACAAAACTATTGAATCCTTGACTCAGGAATTTGAAGTTTATCATCAGAAGAGAACTCCATACCACCCACAGGCAAATGGTACAGTTGAAGATTTCAATAAGATCTTGGAGACCACGCTGACCAATATTTGTAGTATTAACAGAGATGATTGGGATTTAAGAATTCCAGCAGTATTGTGGGATTATCGAACTACTTGGAAGAATTTAACAACGCAGACCCCATTTAAGTTGGTATATGGCTTGGAAGCAATGGTACCTATGGAATACTTGGTTCCTAGTTTAAGAATTGCAGCATTTATAGGTATGGATGACATCGACGTTGTTCAAGACAGGCTTGCACAGTTGTTGGAACTGGAAGAAGACAATTTCATTATAGGATTTCATCAACAGGTACAAAAAGAAAGAGAAAAGGCTTATCATGACAGACATATCAAGAGGAAGGAATTCAAGCAAGGATATTCGGTATTTTTATATGAAAACAAGTTCATGAGCATCAAGGGAAGTTTAGGACACATTGGATAGGGCCATTTGAGGTTGCCTATGTTACAAAAGGAGGAGTTTCACAGTTGAAGACCCTTAATGTAGAATGGAAAGAAGGTTTGGTAAATGAGAGCCCCTTGAAGCTTTACTATGACAACCAGCTTCCTCACATCTCTCAGTAAAAGAATAAGGAGGAATTTTCTAGGTACCAGGTGAAGTTGAAATTAGGTACCAGACACCAAAAAGACAGTTTGCACAAGAAAGGGAAGGATTGAGTAGAAATCACAGGCTGCTTTGTGCAGTCTGCAGTCGAAGTAAATCAAAAGTATAGTCTTGCAGTGACTCGGGACTAGTCACATGTGAGTGTTGGGGGCCTATTGGCCCTTGGTTACATAAGGAAGCGAAGATTAAGGAATAAAATTTAAGCACAAACTGTGCATAAGGCACATAAACCAAGGAAGGGTCAAAGTGGTTAAATAAGAAGAAAAGAAGGAGTGAAGCGAAGGAAAAGCTAGTCGTTGGAAGAGAATATCAAGGAAGATAAAGGATCGAAGAAGAAGGATTGTGGACAACTCAACAAGTGGAAGAAGACATCAGCAAGTGCTTTGTAGCACCTCATGGAAAAGAAGGAAATACGGGCTGGCAAATCCCTTAAAGCACGGGCCAAGTGGACCTAGGGTTTTGGCACCTAGGATTTTGGATCTAGGGTTTTGATACCTAGACTGTGGTCATGTTATGTATAAATAAAGTTCTAGGAGAGTCGAGGGGGGTTTCTCAATAATTGATTGTTAGTCACTATTATTACTTTTTTTTATAACGATATTGAGTCTGTATTGTAAGATCTTCAGCTGGGTGCAAAGATTAACTCTGCAGCTGGGTGCACAGGAAGGGAAGAGAGGAAGAAAGATAGAGAGATATAAAGCTAAGTGCGCAGATAGAAATGTATGTTTTCATATAATATATCAAGAAACACAGTTTTGTGGATGTATCCCTAGGGAGAGGGTGAACCATGTATATCTTTTTGTTCTTTGTGATTGACGCTGTGTTATTTTCCATATGTTATATTGTTATTGCATTAATGTGTTAGATCAGATATATAACTTGTGAGGTAAGCTTAAGAGTGGTAGAGAATAACTAGATTGTTGTGTGTTGTTGTCCTGGATCCACTTTGCATTTCCTCTAGTTGTAGACACCTGTGTCCTGCAACCCCCTATTGCTACTTCAGGTGATATTGCATCTACTTCGAAGGTGTTACTGAAAGGTCCAATAGTTAGGGTTTGTTGGTGCATTGTTAGATTCGAACCCTAGGTCTGCCCTTGTGCCAACAATAGTCTTCAATATTTGGCTCCTTATCCTTTGTTGGATCTTCCATACGAGATGCATATATTTGGAACCCTTTTCTAGAACTTATTTTCAGTTACAATGTTGAAATACCTTTGATGGATATTATCCTAGGAATACCTTGAATTGTCCTTGAATTTCCTTCCTCGTCAAGACATGTGAAATCCTTATTGTAGCAATCTAGTATAATATTATGCTCATCCAACCAATCCAAACCAATCAAACAATAATATGACCCAAGCGATATGATGTTAAAATCTTCCTTAGTGTTGAATCCATTCATGTTCATTGGGAAATCCTTGACCAAATCATTGATTGTTCTCTTGATACCATTGGATAGCTAAACCATCCAAGTATTTTCATACTCACATCTCTGCAATTTAAAATTTTCAGCCATATTAGTGTATATATATAGCTATGACTAGCTCCAAAATCAATCAAAATAGTTATGGAATGATTATCAATACTACCCTCAACCTCAATCATGTGGGATTCATAATCTACTTTTCTATTGTTCAAGGCTACATAAATCCTTGGAATTATCCTTCCCATGTCTTCCACTCTATCAACTTCATGAAGTTTATGGCATTCCTCATCCTATATCCTTTATGAGGAAAATGTTTATACATGTGGTCCCCCTTACATCCCCAACACTTTATGGGTTATTGTATTGACCTTTTCCCCAAGAAATGTGTCAAATTGGGCTCATTTTGTGATTTCTTCCATTTCCTATAAGAATGTGAAATGTTCTTGAGGAAAGGTAGATTTAATCCTTTCTTCTTTTGATTCATCTTTCCTTTATTTTTGTCTTCCCAAGATTTTTGAAAAGTTGGCCTTGCCTTACTCTTCTCATGCAAATACTTATATTTTCTCATTTCTTATTCCTGATTCTTGGGCTTATCAAATTGAATTTTATCCTTTTAGAATGATGGCAGTCTACTCAAGAACCTCTGAATTTTTATCTTCTCATCCTTGATGAAATCCACGTGCCTTAGAAGCTCCAATAATTTATTCTCATACTCTTCCATGGTCATGTTTCCTAATTTAAGCTCAAAGAATTCTTGCATATTCTTTTCATAATAGTGCTCTGACAAGTATTGTTAGTAGAAGTATTTCTTGAAATGCTTCCAAGAAATTATCTTCTCATTGATATGCTTGACATGCTTCAACTAGTCCCACCACATGGAAGCTTTCCCTTGAAGATGATATATGGAAATATTTTCTTACATATTTGATAAATAATTGTGTAGGTAAAAATATTTTCTTCCATATTTGATAAATAATTATGTAGGTAAAAATATTTTCTCATGCCCAACAACTAGGCTTCAACCTCTTCACCCTTCCTATGCTCTCCATAAAATGTTGGTGGCTTTCGGTGGCTAACAGGCTCGGATTTTGCCTCTCTTAGCCACTGAAAGAAAAGATAGAATAGAGAGGCAGTCTTTTTGCATAGATCCCAATTTTCATGATCCTTTTGGTACAAGGAAGGTTTCTACATGATAATTATAATTTAGAGCATCAAAATTAGTGCTCTAACTTAGTTTTGAAGATGCCAACAAAGTGTAAATGATAAAGCTTCTTATCTATTTTTACTTAAGATATTGCCCATCTGTCAAAGGGGAGATCTCAAGTGCCTTGTCATCACCTTGAAAGTTGTTGCGTGTGTCAAAGATTGTTGAAGCTGCCAAGGAATGATGAAGATCATAGATTAGGATTAGGGTTTGATTCCTTTGAGTTAGGATCTAATCCTATGACTTGAGAATTGTTTTGATTTTATTCTTAGGATCTGAAACTGATTTGTAAAGACTATAAAGTCTATTGTTTTGAATGATTGGAGGTTCAACTTAGGAGACTGGACTATATACTTTTGTATTCCTTAGACTTTTTGAATACATATCAGAACATAAGCTTCTTTTGCCATTTTTGTTCAGACTTTCATATTATCTCTTATCTATACTTGTATTGGAATATAATGTTCATCTATTTATGTTTATCTGATGTATGATAACTGTCAACCTGTCATTACATCCATAAATTATAATCTGCAAGTATTTCACTTATTTTATCTAGCCATTCATATATGCCTTGTGTATATGTTTATGCGAGTATAATAGGTATTTTCCGGACATTCATCTTCTATTAAACTTTTTGAACATCTCTGGTTAAAAACCTTGTCTATCTGAATATGCTCGTACATGTCTAGAGTGTGTGAGGTTTGAGTGAGTTCTCCATCTTGATACATTTGATTAAACCATTGCAAGATTAGTTAAGTTACCAGGCATCTATGAGATACAACCTAGGAGAGTTTCCTTGAGTGATAACGAATTGGTGCTATTTTCGGGGAGAGGAGATTGAAGCTCAACTTCCTTGAGAGATGAAAAAGACCCAGCTTTGATGATAGACAAAGTCTGCATACTATTTCAGTTGTAATCATCTATCTGGTGACTCCATGAAGGACGGATTCAGTGGTGACTCCATTGTTCATAAATCTATTGTTGACTCCACTATTATGACATGAATAAGATCTTAGCGAAGAGGTATGCTTTCTGTGATTTTTCAAAGATTGTTGGTTTCCCTAATCCATTGCCTAGTAGAGATGAATGGGAATGTAGTATTCCCATATTTTGAGGAGAAGAGTGGGAAGTGCCAGCTGAGCA
This sequence comes from Picea mariana, assembly GCA_032191745.1. Taxonomy (NCBI): domain Eukaryota; kingdom Viridiplantae; phylum Streptophyta; class Pinopsida; order Pinales; family Pinaceae; genus Picea; species Picea mariana. The sequence goes on from JASDQU010102139.1 coordinate 219,472, forward strand.
CTTGCTGTATTTTCATGACTTTATTCATCGACTTGAAATTGTACATGAGGATGTTCAAATTAAGCTTTTCAGGTATTCGTTAGAGGGGAGTGCTCTTGATTGTTGCCAGTCTCTTCCAAATGCAAGTGTTATCTCTTTGACATGTTTCCATGCAGCCTTCAATTCCATTTTTAAAGAATATTTTCTAGTTGAACATCTTTTTGAAAGATGTTGCGAAGATTTTTCTTCATTTCATAAAAATTTTGCTTGTCACAAAGATCGTATTTGTGATAAAACTTTTATTGTAGAAGAAAACATTAATCATGAAGATCCAAAGGTTCTAGATGACCTCCATTCTGACATCAAGTTTGTAGATACTTTTGACATTATATCAAATGTACCTATTGTTTCTAATTTGCATAAAGATTAGGTCATTTCTTTTGAGATCTCAGATAATAATGAGCATATTAACAGATCAGCACATGATAGTTTTGAATCTGGAACAAATAATGAGGACAGTAATCAACTCCTAAATTTGAAGACAAAGGTAGATCGTAGTAGAAATGAGGAGGAAGATTATGATCTGAAAGGTCCAGATCAACAGTTCATCGTGATTTCTTCTCCAACAGAGATCAAACAGTCTGTATTCAGCATTAACATCTGTGGAGGAAAAGAGTAGCAACACCACCACCAACAACAATAATTCAATTCTCAGTTACAACTACAAGAGTATTATCTTTCTCCTTATGAACACGTTGTTTCAAATTATGATGAAGAACATGGTAATATTTTTCCAAATCTTTTTCAAGATCCTATTGCTGAAAATTCTATTCATGAATCTTCATCCCTGTCATTAGAATTGGATCATGATGTTCCCATTTTTGAAAAATATAGTGATGAAGAAGAAGATTTTAAGTTTTGTGGAGATTTGTTTACTTTTGGAATTTCACTTAGTTCTACTTTTCAACAAAAAGATGATCAACAATGTATGCATGTTATGATTGATGAAAGTTGTGAATCTAAAGTTCAAAAATTCAAAGAAGATTCATCATGTGAAGATTTCATTGTTGGAGAGGGTGATCAGAGTTTTCTTCATGATACATATTTTCAGACCAAGTTTTCATTTGATCATTATCAAGATAGTGATGTAGAATATCCAGAACATACTTATTATTTTCCAGAAATTGTCGGTTGTAATACGCCATTACTTCAGAGTGATGAATCTAAGTCACAGGGAGATGGTGTGATCCAAGTGGATATCGGTGGCCACCCACCTTCTCAAACTAGCCCAAAACATGTTTCTGGCAATTTTGGTAATTTACTATTTTTAGCAGTTTTTAACTTCTGGGGCCATTTTGAGGCCCTAAATGATGTTTTTTGAGAAAACGGGGAAAAACATGGATCATAGATCAATGTTTCTCACCCAAAAGTTGTATTTCTCGGATATATCTTTCCAACGAGCTATTGAGCGCCCCAAATGGAGATCGTATGTAAAAGTTACACCCATGGGAAGTTGACATATCAACTACCCCCATCGGGGCCCACAAACCTTTTGGATTTTCATCTTCCGGGGTTAGGGCTTTGGATTTTAATTATGTTAAAAAGGCCCTTAGAGGCTCATTTTAATAATCATCTTCTTGCGAATGCGATTAGCCGTCACATCTCTTCTCAGAGATAAGCTACCACCATTCTAGCGAATCTTTCACTCTATACTTTTACAGTCTCTGTACATTTATTTCATTAATAGAAATCGTGTATTACTGTATATCTGTGACTCTTGTTATATTTCTGCTATATCTCTGTTATATTTTTGTCTCTCTTGCAATATCTCTAAATATTTATGTGTTATATCTCCGCTCTCATTTCGTGCCAAAAATAATTCGGATCAGTGGTATCAGAGCAGGCTGCTCTTGATCATTTTTCAGTGCATGTTCCCGACGAGGTCCGAGTATAGCAAGTTGGGTCTCGAGCTTGTCTCTCTTGAGGAAAATCTCTCTCGCACACCCAAGAAACCCTCAATGGTGGAAGAAAATAAAAATGATGGAGCAGACGATCCTATCAATTTGTTTCTTGAGCAAGCTCTCACGCGATAGAGGGACGAAATGATGGAGAATTTTTCCCACATCCTTCAACGCCTACCGATAGCGTCAGGAACATCTTCATCAAGCAACCACTTTTGAGGCACCTCGCCTTTCAAGGTACAGGTTAATTTTGATATTCCTGTATTTGAAGGTCAAATAGATGTAGATGCTCTAGATAAATGGTTAAATCTGCTAGAAGGTTATTTCTCTG
>JASDQU010102139.1:234237-247637 GCA_032191745.1 Picea mariana
TTAATGGACTTCAAACGTGGTACCAAAATGGCAATAAAGGTTGTGACTAGACTAGGTTCGTGTGGCATATGGATTCAGATCATATTCAGATTCATCCTTTCTCCGACCGTAAAGATTGTCCCTGTCATATTAATAATTGTCATTAATGGATTCTCTTAAGCTTTGGATACTGCACTAAGGATTCATTAGTTTTGTATCAAACAACACTTAAACAAAAAAATGAACTATGTGTCATGGTGCAACACTGTGCATATTGGCTTTATTACTGAATTTACAAAAATTTCAGAAAACTCAAATCTAACTATTGTACAAGCTCTTTCGGACTAGAGCAACAATCCCTCTTTCTCAGTTTTGAGACAGGTAGGGCTTCAGGCGAGCGCCATTCACCCATCTTGGTCGCAGCACAACGTCCAGTTGCACGAGTCTGACTGCTCTTGAGGGTTAGATCTCCGCAATCATGAATGGTCCCAACTAGTGCATACATAACTTTCCAAGATGCTTCTGGTATCGGCTATCATAGAGTAGCACCTTGTCTCCTTGCGTGAATACCTTGGTATTAATGTGCCTTTCATGCCAAGCTTTTTGTCTTGATTTTTCAACCGACTGATGAAAGTCTGCTAGAAATCTGATCTCTTCAAGTTCTTGTAGTTCTGTAAGTCTATGCACAATGGATTCATCTTCTATCATGTGTGTGACTTATGCAATATACAAACTTGAAGTGATGAACTCTGTAGGCACCACTGCCTCTCTCCCATAAACCAACTAGAACGGTGTGTACATGTGGAGTTTCTTTGTGGTTTTTCTGTAAGCCCATAGTACAGCTGGAACTTAATCATCATAGTCCTCCCAGTTTGTGCAACAGACCTTTGTTAGTCCCCTTTCCAGGATCTTGTTGAAGGCTTCGACTGTTACGTTGGCATGTGGGTGGTATGGAATACTCTTGTGATGTTGAATCAATTTTTTTTTTTTAAGTGTTGTTATAGTTTTGCTAATGAAATGAGCTCCTTGATCGTTGGTTAGGATCCTGGGACATCTGAACCGAGTAATGATATTCTCAAAAATGAAATTGGCAGCAGTATCTATCAAACAGTCATATACAGTTATTGCTTCTACCCAATGGGTAAGGTAGTCAGTCACGGTAATGATGTACCTATCCTTTGAATGTTTGGTTGTGGGGTTGATTGGTCAAATGAAGTCAACTACCCATTTCTCAAATGCTTGTAGATCTCTAACTGGTTATAGTGGTAGTTTGTCTCAGTGTGATGGCTTGGCCACGTGTTGACAAACATCACACGATCTAGCATATACTTTTGCATCCTTGAAGACTGTTTCCCACCAAACTCCTTCCTATAGAAATTTTTGTGTTGTGGCCTTTCCTCCTACATGGCCTCCTACAACTCCACTATGGCATTCCCAGAGTATATCCTCCCTTTCATGATCTAGGACACACCCTCTAAGGATGTTGTCTAGTCCTAGTTTATACAATTGTCTAGTGATCAGCTAGTAATCTGTTTCTCTAGCAACCATATGGCGGTTCTGGGTTGAGGAATAGGTTTTAGGACAAGCCCCTATACTAAGAAAGACTGCTATGTCCTCCTAGTATTCCAGTATGGCCTCAATCCTGAAAAAATCTTCATCTAGGAGCTGATCATCTACCTCTTCACCACTTTCCCCCGACTCTAACCTGGACAGGTGATCATGTCCTACGTTGCATCTTCCAATCTTGATGATAACTTCAAAAGAAAATTCCTGAAATAACAACAACCCTCTACAAATTCTCCCTTCCAACATAGGTTTGTTAACTAGATATTTCAATACATAATTATCAGTAAAGAATTTTAAATGAGACCCTAACAAATAATGTCTAAATTTATGCAAAGCATAAATCATGCCCAAACCCTCCCTTTCTATCGTTGTGTAGTTGTGTTCTGCTTGTGACAACTTCCGACTCACAAAATAGATAGGGTGATCCATCGCTCCATCTCCATGTTGTGTTAAGATGGCTCCTAAGGCAATTCCTGAAGCATCTACCTGGACGTGAAATTCATTCTCCCAGTTTAGGAATATTAGAATTGGTGTTGTGATGAGTTTCTCCTTAAGTGTCTCATATGATTTATCACATTTTGGAGTCCATTGGAATGTTTCATCCATTTTCAGTAGGTTTTCTAGAGGTGCAGTAATGTTGGCATATCTTCAGATGTACCTGCAATAGTAACCTATGTGTCCCAGTGTGGAGCACAACTGCTTTGCACTCGTGGGTGGTGGCATATTCACAATGACCAAAAATTTGGCTAGATCTACCAATACTCCTTCTTGGTAGACTATATGGCCCAGCAAATTCCCATGTGGTACATGGAAGATACACTTTTTGAGATTCAATGAGATCTGTAACTCTTTGCATCTGTCAGACATTATCCTTAACAATGCTACATGTTCCTTGAGCAGGATATATATTGTCCAATCATCCATATAGACTTCTATAAATTTGTGAATAAACTCTCTAAAAGCTGCTATCACAATCCTGGAAAAAACTGTAGGGGAGTTCTTTCAGCCAAATGGAATCACATTGTATGCAAAAGATCCCCATTATGTTATGAAAGTGGTCTTTCTTTTGTCCTCTTCAGCCATCCTGACTTGATGGTATCCTGAAAATCCATATGTGAATGAGTATGCTTCCTTTCCCACAACCTTTTCTAGCACCTCGTCTATAAAGGGTGTTGGGAAAGGCTCATGAGGCATAGTTGAGACTTCTGTAGTCTACATAGACTCTAATATAATCCGTGTCTTTCTTGCTTTGAATAACTATTGGGCTAACCCACTCTACTTCTTCTACTGAGAAAATGAGACCTGCTTCCAACATCTTATCTATCTCCTTCTTAACCTTCTCTTTTACTCTTGGGTTAAGACAGTATGGTCTATGTCTGACAAGCTTGGATCCTAGTTTTAACTCAATCTTCATTTCTCCCATGACTCCTTTGATTCCCTTTAACTCGGAAAAAGTCTTTGGAAACAAGTCCTCATATTCCCGCAGTAAAATCTGTATTTCCTGACTGGTTTTCTCATCCCAGTAGTCTCCCACCATGGCTATATTGGGTTGCTCTGTGGTCCCTATGTTGATTTTGTGCAATTTTAATGGGTGATTGTAGGAACTGTCAATCTGGTTAGGTATGGTGTTTTGAATTTCTCTGCTCCCCTCTGTCTCTTTGATGGCTAGGTTTCTCATTTCTTCTAAGTCATCTAGGCTTTTTGAATCTTTGCTAATCTGATAGCATTATATAGGCTTCTCAGTTGAGGGAAAGTGGAGATTTGTCTGAAGCTCTTGGCTATGTTTGGCACATACCACTAAGTTTGATTTCTAATTACCATTATCTGTAAAAATAAATTATTTAATCTTTTGCAGGGCTACTTCAAGCTCAGGGTACTTACTTGTGAATGAGAAGTCCTTGAAAAAATGAGCTGCCAATGTTTGCCAGTCGTTGGTTTGTCTTCTAGTTTCCTCATGTATAAACCATGCTTTAGGGATTGGACCTAGAGAATGGGAAAATACCTGAACCCAGAAGTGAGAGGGTATCCCAGCATCTTGCCACTGTGTCGCACATTGTTCAATGTGTATTCTAGGATCCGATTCTCCATTGAACAATTGTGCAACTTGGAGATTCGTCTACATCTATGATTCCAGAGCTCCTTATTCTAGAACCTATACTTGATAGCTTGCTTCACCTCGTCCCAAGTTCTAAGTATGGATTTATGATTAGCCCACCATCTGGATTGGTTGTTCTGAAAGGCTACATCTAGTACCAAGATTCTTTGATCTTCTCTTACATTTTCCTCCATATTGTGCAAAAAACTATCAATATCTGAGGTGCCAACATATATTGGGTGTTCTCTAACTTCAGTCCCAACCCATATGGTCGCTCTAACAGTTGCACATCTTCTTGAGAATATTTCATGTGACCCTTGTTGCCAACTGTCGAAAGCCAATTCTAAATCTTCATCTGTTGACTGTATACTTCTCCAACTTACTGACCCATCGGCGGTGGGGATTATATAATCATTTCTTGTCCTAGTTATTATAGTGTACAACTGGTCCAATTCTTCTCCCTCCATATTATTGTCTGTTGGTTGTGTATACCTGGGTCCTACATATGGATCCAAAGGTTGAACAACCTTGATTCCCTCAGCCTCAAAGGTCATGGTGTCTTTCTTTGAGTCGATTACTGCATAATTATCATAGGCTCAATCAATGCCAAGTAGTGTAGGGTAGGGGTCCTTATCTCCCATGATCTCAATGACTTCAAAGTCAACCATTATTTTTACTCCTGCTACATCTATTTCCACATTCCCCATTCTTCCTATGGGGAATATACAGTATTGGTTTTCCATTCTTAACTGAATTGGGGAATATGTCAGCCTAGGTTTTCCTAAGGCTTCCTAGGTCTTCTTAGGCAAAATGTTCATGTCGAATCCCATATCCAACATGACGTCCTTGATCTAAAATTCATATAACTAGGATATTAATATGAATTCCTTGTCGGTTCATACTTTTCTTCGCTGCACTCTCTGAGTACTTTTCTCAGGAAGATTGGCCCTTATCCTTGCTTCTAGGTGTTCTTCGTTCCCTAAAACTAAGTATAGTGCATTGGGCAACTTTTTTGTTAGTTGATAATTCCCTAGAATGTCATAGAATAATTCAAACCAAAGGTCAACTACGTTTTTAGGTTGCTCAGGTTGTCTTGGTATGACTACAGAGTTTCTCGGTGCAGGGGGTGAAGTGGGGACTTGTGCCATCTTAGGGTAAATAGTCGGCTGGGGGGGATTCTTTCACATTTCAGGACTAGGAATATTCTGAAATACTTCTATGGCATATTTAATGAACAACTTTTTTTTTAGAGGGTCATACATGTATTCCATAGGTGTTGCTTTCTAGATCCGAGGTAAATTATCAGCATCAACTCCTGTCTTCGTTCCTCCTCAAGTAACGATATTAATGTTGGGAAATTGTCCCTTACTAATCCTCTTGATTTTCGAACTGATGAGGATAATTCCTCATTGTCGTACTCTATCTTTCCACTTTGCAATTAATTCTGGGCAATCTTCAGTTGCGTGCCCGTTGGTTCTGCAATGAGATCACCATGGTCACCTTGGATTAGGACAATCTATAGCCAAGTGACCTTGCTCATCACAGTTATAACATCTACTTGGTCCTCTTCCCCTAGTTCTTACTCCTTTGAAGTCTCCTCTGACTCCACCTCCTCGCCTCTTCCTGGTCCTTGAGGGTTTTCATTCACTCTGAATGTTGTTCGGTCTAACCTGTCTACAAGTGCATCCAACTATCTACATTAATTGGTAATATGCGTGGTAGATGCATAGAACTCACAGTGTACTGTGTTTGGTACTTTCGAATATTTCTACATGATGGGGCACTGTCTTGGCCCATGCCCATGGGTTCGATAGATTTCACAATACTCGGATATTAGTGCTGCTTGGTCTCCTGGAAAAGCATGATACGAGGTGGCGTTATGGAATGGTAAGTTCGTCGACACTTGTGCAACTCCTCCTGTGGGTCCTGGTGGGGCTACCATCGGATTCTGAGGAGATCCCATTTCCCTCATTCGCGGACATTCGTTCATTAGATGACCTTACATATAACATCTAGTGCACCAAACCTATGGCCGTCCTAGTCTGGGTATCGTCAGCTCTTGAATATTTTATGTAAGTGACAATATCTGCCCTTGTAGTTGAAACATATTCGAATCTACTCGAGGTCTGGTCACTCTCATCAATCTTTCCAAGGAATCTCTTACCGTAGATATCCGTTGTTGCATTAGTGGAATCTGAGTCAGAGGCAACAACCCCTAAAGGTACCACTTCATTTGATGTTCTTCGTGGATTGGATGTGCCAACCTCTCTATGGTGTCTTTACACTTCTAGTTGTACTCCCAGGCTAATTCACCTTCCTAATGTTGGATCTCGCGCAACTTAGACAGAGCTTGTTGTTCTAACTGAGGTAGTTTGAACTCTACTATTAACCTCGTCCATAGCTGGCCAAATGTGAACTCTTTACCTTGTGTCCCTGGCACTCCCAGCCCAATGATATTCATGTACCACTTGAGAGCGTGACCTCTCAAGGTGGTCTGGAACTCGACCATCTTATTCGCATTCGGAGTCCCTCTGGATATCCAGATTGCTTCGCACAGGGACCAGTGCTGCTCAACATCTTCATCTCCCTTACCCCAAAATTTTGGTTATCGGGCAATCGAACCTCCCGCATGGCCAGCCATTATTGATCTTGTTGTTCCTATCAATATGAACCCTACAGGCTCTGAAAAATCCAACTATAATAGGAGTGCTCAAATAAAATTTACAAATGACCTTTGGGTAATCTCTCACCATAAATTACTCACAGGCATACAAACCTCATTCTCAACACAATTAGCATCCTTAGCAATATTCCTTTAATACCCATTTTGGTTGGTCACTCTTTCTCAACATTCAACTCTATTTTTCCTCACGTCTTGCTAACTGTAAAAATTGATCTCCTTCCTACTCTAATTTCCTCTTCTCACATACTTGCTTGACTCTTACTCTTTCCTCCCAAGGAGGATTACATTCAACCCATGTCATAAATAAGCGGGAAGACTTCCTCTCCCAACATCTTACATGAATTTGATGATTGAGTGATGAATAATTCAAAGGGATAAATGGATAAATGATAAACTAATTTATGAAGGTGGTTTAATACTAAATGAATATGGAAACCCCTGAAAACCCCCATTTATCCCCCTCTCTTATGGAATTGTATCCCCTCATTACTTTGGTCCTTACCCATCTACAATTGGTTGTGTATTTTTATTTTATTATTTTCAATATACAATGTTTACACATGACATTGCTTGGCTTGCGGATATTCATAATACTTACAAATATACAATGCTACATCGTGGATCAAAATTGGGGTGTTACAGAGTCATAAGGAGTAATTAAATTATGAAATGAAATAAAGTTATAGCTATGTTTTATATTATTAAGGAAAGGCATGTTAAAATCGAATGGGGTTCATCCTCAACCTCCTTTGAATCAGACATTTCACAAGTTCATTCATTTCATTGAAAAATCAATTTTGATCATCCAAATTATAATTGATAAAATATTTGAAGTATTTAAGCTTCCTCTCATTAATGATTTCATTGTCATTCTCGGCCTTATTTTTAAACATCAAAGGGATGTAGAATCTAATATTATTAATAACTAAATTTGATTATATTCTTTTATGTCCTACTAGCTTAGACAAGCCTTGGACTAAAAGTTCATCAAAATAATTCCAAGTATTTCAATATATTCTTGGGGTCCTAGATTGTTTTTCCATGTCATTTCTTATTCCTGGTGGTTGTTCATGGTCATCTTAGAAAACATCCCCATGTTGACAATTTACACATTTTTGGGTATTAAACTTTTGGTGCACTTTTTGAGGTCTTCCTATGTGTTTTACAAAAATTCAAATGCCTAAGGAAGAGCATACAAATCAATTTGCAAATCATCTCCCCGGTGAGCTAAAGAGACCTAAAATGGAGCAACATATGAAAATTTATGGTCCTAACAATGTTCCCATTTTTCTTGTATAACTTGGTTTTGTCCAACTCAACATCACACTCATCCTTAATGTCATAATAGGGTTCACATTTTTGCATCTTAAGGTTTTTTCCTCTTAGGGTTTTGGAATTATTATAAAATAGAGTTTCAACCTCTTGTTATTTTATTTTTGTGAATGAACATAGCAGAGACGTCTATTCTAAAAGATAGATACCACCATTCTAGTCATTGCACTTGTATAATATTTTTCACCATTGTTTCATTAATACAAATTGGTTTTTATTACACAACTGTGTTAATTTCATGTATTAATGCTATATTTGTTTTCATTATCAACATAACCTAGATTGAAAACACATATATTCTTAGAGATAAATATCATCATTTTAGACAACATATTTGTACAATCTTTTTCATCATTGTTCGCTATTAGAAATGTTGGCACCCTAAGTGGTGGCAGACCACACAACACCACACGTTTTGTACCATGCACGTTACTATTTTTGTGCATGTTGGAAAACTATGCACGCCACAAGTTTTTCACTACATGCACCACAAGGCTTGTACTACGCAATGCAAATATTCAACATGTGCCAACCAGTGTATTTCACCTAAGCCAACCACTTTGCATAATGTATGTTGATTATAGCACTTTGTAAGGGCTTGTAACATTTTTATAACCATATCACATGTGCACATCCATTCATGATCAACTGTAACAATTCTTAATTGTTTTGCAACCAATTTATTGGTGGTGCATAAGGTTGTTAGTGAGTTGGCATATTTGTTACAATTGCCATGATTTTGTAGAGGTAAAAGGGATGCATGTGGCGTAGTAATGGTGTTTCAATGTTGAGTAATGTGTCAGGAGTTTGGTTGTTGAATGTAGAGTATTGTTCATTGTAATTCTTGGGTTTTGCAATATGAGAGAGAAAATATATTGAGATCTAAATATCGAGTCTCTAGTTCAATATTATTGAGTCTCTGAGTAGGATACAACCCTTTATGTATCTGAATGTATCTAAATGTATCTAAATCTTAAGTCTCTAGTTCAATATTAATGAGTCTCTAAGTAGGCTACGACCCTTTATTAATGATGAATGGATGAAGGCATGAGGCTTGAGTTGAGACTTCATATCATGTGCTATGTTATGAATGTATGTTGCTATATATGGTAGACTGTGTAAAATAAATTTGAATGTTCATATGAATGAATAGAATCTAATGTGAAACTCTAAGCTACGTAAATCCCATATGTATTATTAGAAATGTTGGCACCCTAAGTGGTGGCAGACCATGCAACACCACACGTTTTGCACCATGTGCGTTACTATTTTTGTGCATGTTGGAAAACTATGCACGCCACAAGTTTTGCACCACATGCACCACAAGGCTTGTACTACGCAATGCAAATATTCAACATGTGCCAACCAGTCTATTTCACCTAAGCCAACCACTTTGCATAATGTATGTCGATTATAGCACTTTGTAAGGGCATGTAACATTTTTATAACCATATCACATGTGCACATCCATTCATGATCAACTGTAACAATTCTTAATTGTTTTGCAACCAATTGATTGGTGGTGCATAAGGTTGTTAGTGAGCTGGCATATTTGTTACAATTGCCATGATTTTGTAGAGGTAAAAGGGATGGATGTGGCGTAGTAATGGTGTTTCAATGTTGAGTAATGTGTCAGGAGTTTGGTTGTTGATTGTAGAGTATTGTTCATTGTAATTCTTGGGTTTTGCAATATGAGAGAGAAAATATATTAAGATCTAAATATCGAGTCTCTAGTTCAATATTATTGAGTCTCTGAGTAGGATACAACCCTTTATGTATCTGAATGTATCTAAATCTTAAGTCTCTAGTTCAAGATTAATGAGTCTCGAAGTAGGCTATGACCCTTTATTAATGATGAATGGATGAAGGCATGAGGCATGAGTTGAGACTTCATATCATGTGCTATGTTATGAATGTATGTTGCTATATATGGTAGACTATGTAAAATAAATTTGAATGTTCATATGAATGAATAGAATCTAATGTGAAACTCTAAGCTACGTAAATCCCATATGTATTATTCCTTCATGTGATGCACAAACATTTGGTCTCTATGATTCTCATGGTATCTCAGGTGAGACCTTATTCAATCCTTGAATATTGAATATGTCGGCCCTAATGGGGTATTTGTTGGTAAATCTTTTAGAACCTTGGGTCAGAAACCACGAGCCAATAATTGGTTACGTTTCCAGAACTTGATGATTTTATGATACATGGTGGAGTAAGGACATGACGTGGAAGCCTTCAAGAAAAAGAGATATAAGAATGTATCTCTAAGAAGGAGGACAAATTCACATGGATGGAAACCAGAAACCATCAAAACAACCTAGAATGATGGAAACAAAGGTACTTATATTCTAATTTGCATGAATTTGTCTTTGTTAAGTTTCCTTGTTTATTGCATGAATGGGTAAAGATACAGAAAAAATAAAATCCATGTGGCGAGCCCAAGAACCATTGGTTTGGGACCAATATCACTCATTTGAAATATTTCGACAATAAATGGGCCAGAGCCATTCATTTCTAGTTCAAACAAGTTAAAGAAGGATATATTTTTGAGTTTGCAATTGAATGCAGTGAATATTTTAGTAGTGCGAAAAGAAATTTTGTAGCCGACCCTAGAAGAATATTGTTAGAATAAATCCCACTTCGGATCAAGACATTGTTCATGGAGAAGGCGATGATTCGCATGGAGCTTGATAGAATAGAATCATAAATCCCTCGTGTGGAGGGGGGGATGAAAAAATGGGGGAAGAAGATATGATCATGTGAAGAGGGAATGGGTTCAGAAGAGAAGAGAAGAAGAAGAGTTGATAGATACATAACAAGAATGGCACAGACCCCCTTATCCCTCGGGCTGATATCTGCATAGCATCGTTCTAATTTCTCCCTGAGCCGAAGCGGCTCTCTCTCAGATCCCTATTGGAATCTCACAATATATGATCCACAGGTCCTTTGGAAACCCCACCTGTCCAAACAAGCACTAGGCATGAGCTTCTGCCTTAGCGCAAGCACATTTCGCAACTCGCAACTCACGAGTTCGTGGGTCAAAGACCCTCGACTCCTCTTTCCCAAAATCCTAAGACCCGAGATGATGATACAGGTATGGTTCCTCCTTGTTAGCACCTCCCGCACATGACCACTAGATAGGGATAATTTCTTAGCGCTACTCGCAATTCGCGACTTCACGAATTGGAGTGTTGAGCTCTCGTGCTCCTCCTTCGCGAATTCCTGAGATGCACTAATATTTACGAAGGATTGACTCCTTCTCAGGTGACACATGTCCAGCTACCTATCACCACATCCACCTTTCTCCGGACGTTTTATTTTCACGCCACCTGTCAACTAAGTGGCCCCACCAAGAGGACATTCCACGTGTTGCATGATCCTTTGCAACTCGCAATCTCATGGCTTCTGTAGTCGAAAAGAGTTCCTCTCAAACCCTGAACTCCTGAGACGCGATACCTATTGGAAGTTCTGATTCGACAACCCTCCCATAGCTCGGATCCAACAGTCTGGATTTCCTTCCCTGTTCCTCGCAACTCGGAACTTCGCAAAAATATCAAGAGCTGATCTTCCCTTCAAACTCACGAACCCTGAGTTCACAAAATGATCCAATAACATGGATTGAAATGAGATCAACAACTCATATTGACCCTCGCATCCTGGTTAATGGGTTTCACCGGCCTCTAACCACCTTGCAACTCTGTCAAGTCCAATGACTCTCACGACTTCATACTTCCTTCATGAAGACTTCTCACCGTCCATATGACTTCACTAGATCCTACGGTCCTTGTGACTTCACGAGTCCTCCTTGGAGAATCCTGATCGCCCGATTCACTCCTCAAAGTCTTCTGTGAGATGAATCGGTGTTCTCCCTCCTAAAATTGTATTTTATGAGATGCTTTCGACTTTCATCTCCCTTTGGAGTGGTTTGATTTATACCTTCCTTTGAAGTGTTCAAAGGTCTTATCCCTCCTGAGCTTTCACTTGCAAACTCAAGTCCCCAAAAGGAATTATGCTCGCACTCCTTGCAACAATCTTTCAAATAACCTCTGGTTATTTGAGTCCTCGACTCTGTGCACTCTTTGCAACAACAGTCCCTCAACCCTTCCCTTAGTTGATAAATCCTAAGACTTCCAACAACCTGCGCACTCCTTGCATGGCTAAGTGCTTTTCCTGCACTTCAGTTGATATGGGAACAACGGTATCCCTCCTGAGCTTTCTGAGATAAAACTCAGAACCCTTGTCAATGCACACCTTGAGGATGTCCACTGCACTCCTTGCAGGGATTATCAGAGAGAGAAACAATTGAAACTCATTCTACCCCTCTCTCAGACTTCATATACTTAACATGAAATCACACATCCAACACAGCATTGAAACAAATGCATAAACAGAGAGAATAAAACAATTGTAGACATACCATTTAGAAAATGTAAATAGTAAGCATCATAACACCATGAAAATTGAGTCAAAGTTTCATATATTAACTTAAGTGCTCATGTACATGGGTTATTTTCTACAGCTCCCTGCTTCAGCTCTTGATGATGATAATGATACAAGGGTGAGGGTGTCTATATCCATTTTCCCACCTACACTCTAAACTGTCTAATCTCTTAATTCAAATATACCTACTTTCATTAATAGACTTAAATTCCTATTACAATTTGACAGATGGGAGTAATCCCTCCAGATCTGTTCATATCTCCTAGGTATAAATGCAAAGTATGCCTTCTTCCTAACTATTACATTAATGATTTAAGTTCAAAATTCAAAATGGTTCTTATGAAAACGTGCTATGTTTTCCCATTTGCGCATCCAGCTGTTCCTTTGGCTAGGCGCATGCTTTGGCTTTGGTTCGATGCTCCTGCATCATACTCCCTTGCTTGAAAATTTTCATGAACTCATGTTTATGAGCTCTTGCACGGTCTATCCATGCTTTTGAATTTCTGTTTCATTCTCCCAACTTGCATCTTCAACTGGATGTCCCTTCCATTTGACCAAGTATTCAAAATAATCTTTTCTCTTAGTCTTTTTGCTAATCCTTTTGTCAATTATGCTTTCCATCTGTGGATTTTCAGCTACAGGAATTTGTTTCGTCCATTGAACTTCTTTCTTCTCATTTTCTGCTCCTGCTTCCTCAGCTCTATAAGGGTACAAATCCACAACATTGAATATTGGTGAGATTTCGATCCCATCTGGTAATTCAATCTCATATGCGTTTGCCCCAAATTTCCTTGTGACCTTGCACGGTCCAATCTTTTTCATCTTCAACTTATTATATGTTCCCCTTGGGAACCTCTCCTTCCTCAAATGTGAAAGAACTAGATTACCAACTTCAAATTGAAGTTCTCACCTGTGTTGATCTACTCTCTACTTGTATTCTTGACTCGAACTTTGTAATCGCTCCTTGATTTGGCTATGAAGTTCCTTCATTCCTTCTGCAAAGTCCTCTACACTAGCACTCCTGAATTCAGCTTGTTCTGAATCTTTCAATTCAGAAACTCCTCTTGGCTGCATTCCATATACAATCTGGAATGGAATCTACCCTTTTCTTTTGTTAAGAGAATCATTATAAGCAAATTCCACCTATGGCATAATGTGATTCCATTGACGGTGGTGTTCAATCACTAAGCTCCTCAACAAATCTCCCAAGCTCTTGTTCACGACTTCTATCTGCCCATCTGTTTGAGGATGATATGATGAGCTAAAAGACAAACTTGTCCATATATTTTTTCATAA
>JASDQU010102139.1:254226-270171 GCA_032191745.1 Picea mariana
AATGAAGGAGTTGTGTCTCTGGGTGCTCACGTCTGTAGTGGAAGTCCATTAGCCGTTGAATTCTCCAAGCAGGTCTCTACCTACTCCTCTGATGGTGGACCTGGTATGATCCTCAACCGTAGCTCTGAGGGCAAAAGAGTTAGAACCTTTGTTCTAGCTATGCAAAATTGCATTAGTTCTGCGCATTGCTGAGGGTCCTGGAGAACTCTCTCCATTTGTTCACTTGTGGATGTCGCGCTCGACCTAGGTGTTGATGTTGGTTCCCTCTGAGGCTCTGGTAGCTCTGGATCTCTTGTTGCTTCTACTTCCTGCATCGTGGTGTCTTGTACACCCTCACCCTTGGCCGATGAGGGGATTTGTTGTTTTCTCTGGGAGTGCATCTCCTCCATAGTGTGGGTTTCTTTTCCTTGCATCGAAATTTCAGGCTGTTGTTTCTGGGTGTCTAGATTCAGACCATTCATCTTCATGCTATGTTCTATTTCTTTGAGTTCTAGACTAGAAACTTCTAATATTGGCTTAGGTGACTCTTGGGTTATTCCTAGGAGTCCTCACTCCACTATTTATGGCTTATCGAGCTGCATCGAATATGGGGTTGTGGTCTGGGGTGGACTGGTGGTGGTGGGGTTCTCAATGACGAATGTGGACATAAATGTTTTAGGCTCCAGGTCATCCTGAATGTCAATGATAGTGGTGGATTTGATCACTGCATGGGTGTGGGGAGTGGTTCATGCAAGGGGTTGGGGTTTCAGATGTTTGTTCAGCGAGCCCCTGGTTCTGGGCCTCTTCACTAATGGTTCGATACATAACACAACACCCAAGATATGGTTAACATATACACCTGACAACATGACATTGATTGCCAGCTGACAGAGGGATGGTCTTTTCTTCCACTCCAACTGTTGCATCTATTCGTCCTCCTCGGAGTCTGATTGTGTTGGATATTTTGGCTTCTTCGGCTCTGGGCCTGAGCTTGGTCCTTCCCCTGCTCCTTTGTCTTTTTTCTTCAACAAATCCATAGGTAGAATTTAATGCATTACCGACTTGCACGGATTACGTTTGACTCCTATCCATGACATGACTTCCCTGTCAAAGGCCTCCTCATCCAGATAGAACAACAACATCCTTGTGTGGAAATCTTCCCTGCTAACATGTCTCGGCCAGACAAATGTATGGTGTTGGTTCATGTTGAAGGTGATATTTATCGTATTGTAGTTGAGGAGCTCCTATGGGATACACAACCTCTGTGTTGCATCTATCAATTCGTTGTAGCACTTAGAAAATGTTATGGCGTTGAAGGTTGTATTCTCTGAATCTAGCATGGACTGCCATGGTTCGAACATCTTCGCCATGCACCCTTTGTCTGGTATCGCTGGTTGTCTTCCCACAGGTGGCTTCCATTTGAACATTGTGAATGCCACAATTAGATATCCATAAGTGAAGGTTCCTCCCTCCTCTTATGCCTTCTCTCATGCCACTAGTAGTTCCTCTAGCAGGTAACTACACCAATTGAACATTGCTTCATTGGCGCAAAAGTCAGCTACTGATAATGCATCTAGGGTGCATTCTCCCTTGTAGTATGATTTCATAACCTTGTTGTCTCTGATGTAACAGTCAGTCAGGACTGTCTCGGGTAGTATTGGTTCAATTAGTGTTGTGTGTCCTCCCCTCTTTGTGTTGAATTTCTCATACAAGTTGAGCTCGCCTTTCTTTTTCCCGTGCTTACCGGGACCTTGGAATCCTTTCGACACATCATCCCCTTCGGAGGATAGTCCAGTAAGCTATTGGATGTCTTCAACATGGATTGGATATCGCTTATCCAACCATAGAATTCTATCATGCACCCTGCTTATCAGAAATTGCGTGCATCGCGCAACCTCACAAGTGGTACCGAAGATTAGTAGGTCTCTCAGGTTCATGATGGTTGAATTGAATAAATTAATCAAGTTTGATTTTGGCATAAATTTTATGTCTTCGGTTCCATTTGGAGCCATCTCCCAAAAGACATATGTGTGCATTTGAAGGAACAAGACTGAATCCGTGAGGTCAAGGTCGAGGAGCTTAACATGCTCCACTTTCCCTTTTAGATCGCCCACGACCTCGAACCAAGGGTCATAGGGCTTATCTAGTACCACTTCTTTAGACATGGCACTTCAACTTGCTGTGGCTCTCATCATTCAGACTTCTGCGGAAACCTAAGGACTGCGGATTTCACAATGGTACAGGCTGGTTCCCTCTACTGAATTTGGAAATGGCTATGCTTCTTTTGGAAACGATGTATTCTCGAGCGAGTTCTCAGGGCTTATACTTGGCTTGATGAGTAACTTTAGTAGTAACTGTTGTTCATCATGACTGTATGGGCATAACGGGATCTAATTTATCTGACGGGACAATTTAACAGGGTAAATCCTATTGGGTGATTTTGGCATTTACTTATTTGCATGAGTAGAATAGGGACATGACCGACTTCATACCTTTCCATTTCAGAGGTGGGTATATCGGCATGAACTTCGATGGAATATTTTCATGACATGGCTTTATGGCTTAATGGACTTCAAATGTGGTACCAAAATGGAAATAAAGGTTGTGACTAGACTAGGTTCGTGTGGCATATGGATTCAGATCGTATTCAGATTCATCCTTTCTCCGACCACAAAGGTTGTCCCTGTCATATTAATAATTGTCATTAATGGATTCTCTTAATCATTGGATCCTGCACTAATGATTCATTAGTTATGTATCAAACAACACTTAAACAAAAAAATGAACTATGTGTCATGGCACAACAGTGTGCATATTGACTTTATTACTAAATTTACAAAAATTTCAAAAAACTCAAATCTAACTATTGTACAAGCTCTTTTGGACTAGAGCGACAGTCCCTCTTTCTCAGTTTTGAGACAGGTAGGGCTTCAGGCGAGTGCCATTCACCCATCTTGGTCGTATCACAAAATCCAGTTGCGCAAGTCTGACTGCTCCTGAGGGTCGGATCTCTGCAATCATGAATGGTCCCAACCAGTGCATACATAGCTTTCCAGAATGCTTCTGGTATCGGCTATCATAGAGTAGCACCTTGTCTCCTTGCGTGAATACCTTGGTATTAATGTGCCTATCATGCCAATCTTTTTGTCTTGATTTTTCAACCAACTGATGAAAGTCTGCTTGAAATCTGATCTCTTTGATTTTTTGTAGTTCTGTAAGTCTATGCACAATGGATTCATCTTCTGTCATGCGTGTGACTTATGCAATATACAAACTTGGAGTGATGAACTCTGTAGGCACCACTACCTCTCTCCCATAAACCAACTGGAACGGTATGTACATGTGGAGTTTCTTTGTGGTTTTCCTGTAAGCCCATAGTACAGCTGGAACTCAATCATCCTAGTCCTCCTAGTTTGTGCAACAGACCTTTTTTAGTCCCCTTTCCAGAATCTTGTTGAAGGCTTCAACTGTTACGTTGGCATGTGGGTGGTATGGAATACTCTTGTGATGTTGAATCAGTTTTTTTTTTGTAAGTGTTGCTATAGTTTTGCTAATGAAATGAGCTCCTTGATCGTTGGTTAGGCTCCTGGGACATCCGAACCGAGTAATGATATTCTCGAAAATGAAATTGGTAGTAGTATCCATCAAACAGTCCTATATAATTGTTGCTTCTACCCAATGGGTAAGGTAGTCAGTCACGGTAATGATGTACCTATCCTTTGAATGTTTGGTTGTGGGGTTGATTGGTCCAATGAAGTCAACTACCCATTTCTCAAATGCTTGTAGAGCTCTAACTGGTTATAGTGGTAGTTTGTCTCGGTGTGATGGCTTGCCCACGTGTTGACAAACATCACACGATCTAGCATATACTTTTGCATCCTTGAAGACTGTTGCCCACCAAATTCCTTCCTATAGAAATTTTTGTGTCGTGGCCTTTCCTCCTACGTGGCCTCTTGCAACTCCACTATGGCATTCCCATAGTATATCCTCCTTTTCATGATCTAGGACACACCCTTTGAGGATGTTGTCTAGTCCTAGTTTATACAATTGTCCAGTGATCAGCTGGTAATCTGTTGCTCTAGCAACCATATGGCGGTTCTAGGTTGAGGAATAGGTTTTAGGACAGGCCCCTGTACTGAGAAAGACTGTTATGTCCTACTGGTATTCCGGTATGGCCTCAATCCTAAACAAATCTTCATCCAGGAGCTGATCATCTACCTCTTCGCCACTTTTCCCCAACTCTAATCTAGACAGGTGATCATGTCCTACGTTGCATCTTCCAAGCTTGATGATAACTTCAAAGGAAAATTCCTGAAATAACAACAACCCTCTACAAATTCTCCCTTCCAGCATAGGTTTGTTAGCTAGATATTTCAATACAGAATTATCAGTAAAGAATTTTAAATGAGACCCTAACAAATAATGTCTAAATTTTTTCAAAGCATAAATCATGCTCAAACCCTCCCTTTCCGTCGTTGTCTAGTTGTGTTTTGCTTGCGACAACTTCTGACTCGCAAAATATATAGGGTGATCCATTGCTCCATCTCCAGGTTGTGTTAAGATGGATCCTAAGGCAATTCCTGAAGCATCTACCTGAACGTGAAATTCATTCTCCCAGTTTAGGAATATCAGAATCAATGTTGTGATGAGTTTCTCCTTAAGTGTCTCATATGCTTTATCACATTTTGGAGTCCATTGGAATGTTTCATCCTTTTTCAGTAGGTTTTCTAGAGGTGCAGTAATGTTGGCATATCTTTGGATGTACCTGCAATAGTAACCTATGTGTCCCAGTGTGGAGCACAACTGCTTAACACTCGTGGGTGGTGGCATATTCACAATGACCACAAATTTGGCTAGTTCTACCAATTCGACAGACTATATGGCCCAAAAAATTCCCATGTGGTACATAGAAGATACACTTTTTGAGATTCAGTGAGATCTGCAACTCTTTGCATCTGTTAGACATTATCCTTAGCAATGCTACATGTTCCTTGAGAAGGATATATATTGTCGAATCACCCATATAGACTTCTATAAATTTGTGAATAAACTCTCTAAGAGCTGCTATCACAATCCTGGAAAAAACTGTAGGGGAGTTCTTTTAGCCAAATGGAATCATGTTGTATGCAAAAGATCCTCATTATGTTATGAAAGTGGTCTTTATTTTGTCCTCTTCAGCCATCCTGACTTCATGTTATTCTGAAAATCCATCTGTGAATGAGTATGCTTCCTTTCCTGCAACCTGTTCTAGCACCTCATCTGTAAAGGGTGTTGGGAAAGGCTCATGAGGCAGAGTTGAGACTTCTGTAGTCTACATAGACTCTAATATAATCCGTGTCTTTCTTGCTTTGAATAAATATTGGGCTAACCCACTCTACTTCTTCTACTGCAAAAATGAGACCTGCTTCCAACATCTTATCTATCTACTTCTTAACCTTCTCTTTTACTCTTGGGTTAAGACAATATGGTCTATGTCTGACAGGCTTGGATCCTGGTTTTAACTCAATCTTCATTTCTCCCATGACTCCTTTGATTCCCTTTAACTCGGAAAAAGTCTTTGGGAACAAGTCCTCATATCCCTGCAGTAAACTCTGTATTTCCTGACTGGTTTTCTCATCCCAGTAGTCTCCCACCATAGCTATATTGGGTTGCTCTGCGGTCCCTATGTTGATTTTGCGCAATTTTAATGGGTGATTGTAGGAACTATCAGTCTGGTTAGGTATGGTGTTTTGAATTTCTCTACTCCCCTCTATCTATTTGATGGCCAGGTTTCTCATTTCTTCTAAGTCGTCTAGGTTTTTTTAATCTTTGCTAATATGATAGCATTCTATAGGCTTCTTAGTTGAGGGAAATTGGAGATTTGTCTGAAGCTCTTGGCTATGTTTGGCACATACCACTAAGTTTGATTTCTAATTACCATTATCTGTAAAAATAAATTATTTAATCTTTTGCAGGGCTACTTCAAGCTCAGGGTACTTACTTGTGAATGGAAGTCCTTGAAAAAATGAGCTTCCAGTGTTTGTCAGTCATTGGTTTGTCTTCTGGTCTCCTCATGTATAAACCATGATTTAGGGATTGGACCTATAGAGTGGGAAAATACCTGAACCCAGAAGTGAGAGGGTATCCCCGCATCTTTCCACTGTGTCGCGCATTGTTCAATGTGTATTCTAGGATCCGATTCTCCGTTGAACAATTGTACAACTTGGAGATCCATCTGCATCTATGATTCTAGAAGCTCCTTATTCTAGAACCTATACTTGATATCTTGCTTCACCTCGTCCCAAGTTCTGATTATGGATTTATGATTAGCCCACCATCTGGAGAGGTTGTTCTGAAAGGATACATCTAGTACCAAGATTCTTTGATCTTCTCTTACATTTTCTTCCATATTGTGCAAAAATTTGTTAATATCTGAGGTGCCATCGTATATTGGGTGTTCTCTAACTTTGGTCCCAACCCATATGGTCGCTCTGACAGTTGCACGTCTTCTTGAGAATATTTCGTGTGACCCTTGTTGCCAACTGTCGAAAGCCAATTCTAAATCTTCATTTGTTGAATGTATACATCTCCAACTTACTGACCCATTGGTGGTGGGGATTATATAATCATTTCCTGTCCTATCTATTACAGTGTACAACTAGTCCAATTCTTCTCCCTCCATATTATTGTATGTTGGTTCTGTATACCTAGGTCCTACATATGGATCCAAAGGTTGAACTACCTTGATTCCCTCAGCCTCAAAGGTCATGGTGTATTTATTTAAGTCAATTAATCCATAATTATCATAGGCCCAATCAATGCCAAGTAGTGCAGGGTAGGGGTCCTTATCTCCCATGATCTCAGTGACTTCAAAGTCAACCATTATTTTTACTCGTGCTACATCTATTTCCACGTTCTCCAGTCTTCCTATGGGGAAGATACAGTATTGGTTTTCCATTCTTAACTGAATTGGGGAATATGTCATCCTAGGTTTTCCTAAGGCTTCCCAGGTCTTCTTAGGCAGAATGTTCAAGTCGAATCCCATATCCAACATGACGTCCTTGATATAAAATTCATATAACTAGGATATTAATATGAATTCCTTGTCGGTTCATACTTTTCTTCGCTGCACTCTTTGAGTACTTTTCTCAGGAAGATTGGCCCTTATCCTTGCTTCTAGGGGTTTTTCGTTCCCTAAAACTAAGTATAGCGCATTGGAAAACTTTTCTATTGGTTGATAATTCCCTAGAATGTCAGAGAATAATTCAAACCAAAGGTCAACTACATTTTTAGGTTGCTCAAGTTGTCTTGGTATGACTACAGAGTTTCTCAGTGTCGGGGGTGAAGGAGGGAATTGTGCCATCTTAGGGTAAATAGTCAGCTGGGGGGGATTCTTTCACATTTCAGGACTAGGAATATTCTGAAATACTTCTATGGCATATTTAAAGAACAACATTTTTTTTAGAGGGTCGTACATGTCTTCCTTAGGTGTTGCTTTCTGGATCTGAGGTAAATTATCAACATCAGCTCCTGTTTTCATTCCTCCTTGAGTAATGATATTAAGGTTGGGAAATTGTCCCTTACTAATCCTCTTGATTTTCGAACTGATGAGGTTAGTTCCTCGTTGTCGTACTCTATCTTTCTACTTTCCAATTAATTCTAGGCAATCTTCAGTTGCGTGCCCGTTGGTTCTACAATGAGATCACCATGGTCACCTTGGATGAGGACAATCTATAGCCAAGTGACCTTTCTCATCACAGTTATAACATCTGCTTGGTCCTCTTCCCCTAGTTCTTACTCCTTTGAAGCCTCCTCTGACTCCACCTCCTGGACTCTTCCTGGTCCTTGAGGGTTTTCATTCACCCTGAATGTTGCTCAATCTAACCTGTTTGCAAGTGCATCCAACTATCTACATTGATTGGTAATATGCGTGGTACATGCACAGAACTCACAGTGTACTATGTTTGGTACTGTCGAATATTTCTACATGATGGGGCACTGTCTTGGCCCATGCCCATGGGTTCAATAGATTTCAAAATACTCGGCTATTGGTGTTGCTTGGTCTCCTGGAAAAGCATGATATGGGGTGGGGTTATGGAATGGTAAGTTCGTCGACACTTGTGCAACTCCTCCTGTGGGTCCCGGTGGGGCTACCATCGGATTCTAAGGAGATCCCATTTCCCTCATTCATGGACATTCATTCGCTAGATGACCTTACATATAACATCCAGTGCACCAAACCTATGGCTGTCCTAGTCTAGGTATCGTCATCTCCTGAATATTTTATGTAAGTGACGATATCTGCCCTTGTAGTTGCACCAGATTTAAATCTACTCAGGGTTTGGTCACTCTCATCGATTGTTCCAAGGAATCTCTTAACGTGGATATCTGTTGTTTCATTAGTGGAATCTGAGTTAGAGGTAGCAACCCCTAAATGTACCACTCCATTTGATGTTCTTCGTGGATTGGATGTGCCAACCTCCCTATGGCGTCTTTAAACTTCTAGCTATACTCCCAGGCTGATTCACCTTCCTAATTTTGGATCTCGCGCAACTCAGACAGAGATTCTTGTTCTGACTAAGGTAGTTTGAACTCTGCTATTAACCTCGTCCATACCTGGCCAAGTGTGAACTCTTTACCTTGTGTCCCTGGCACTCCCAGCTCAATAATATTCATGTACCACTTGAGAGTGTGACCTCTCAAGGTGGTCTGGAACTCGACCATCTTCTTCACATTCGGAGTCCCTCTGGATATCCAGATTGCTTCGCACAGGGACC
Source organism: Picea mariana (assembly GCA_032191745.1). Lineage (NCBI taxonomy): Eukaryota > Viridiplantae > Streptophyta > Pinopsida > Pinales > Pinaceae > Picea > Picea mariana. The sequence continues at coordinate 262,962 of JASDQU010102139.1, forward strand.
AGTGTTGTTCAACATCTTCATCTCCCTTACCCCAAAATTCTGGTTATTGGGCAATCGAACCTCCCGCATGGCCAACCATTGTTGATATTGTTGTTCCTATCAATATGAACCCTACGGGCTCTGAAAAATCCAACTACAATAGGAGTGCTCAGATAAAATTTACAAATGACCTTTGGGTAATCTCTCACCATAAATTACTCACAGGCATACAAACCTCATTCTCAACACAATTACCAGCCTTAGCAATATTCCTTTAATACCCATTTTGGTTGGTCACTCTTTCTCAACATTCAACTCTATTTTTCCTCACGTCTTGCTAACTATAAAAATTGATCTCCTTCCTACTCTAATTTCCTCTTCTCCCATACTTGCTTGACTCTTACTCTTTCCTCCCAAGGAGGATTACATTCAACCCATGTCATAACTAAGCGGGAAGACTTCCTCTCCCAACATCTTACATGAATTCAATGATTGAGTGATGAATAAGTCAAAGGGATAAATGGATAAATGATAAACTAATTTATGAAGGTGGTTTAATACTAAATGAATATGGAAACCCCTCAAAACCCCCATTAATCCCCCTCTCTTATGGAATTGTATCCCCTCATTACTCTGGTCCTTACCCATCTACAATTGGTTGTGTATTTTTATTTTATTATTTTCAATATACAATGTTTACACATGACATTGCTTGGCTTGCGGTCATTCATAATACTTACAAATATACAATGCTACATCATGGATCAAAATTGGGGTGTTACAGAGTCATAAGGAGTAATTAAATTATGAAATGAAATAAAGTTATAGCTATGTTTTATATTATTAAGGAAAGGCATGTTAAAATCGAATGGGGTTCACCCTCAACCTCCTTTGAATCAGACATTTCACAAGTTCACTCATTTCATTGAAAAATCAATTTTGATCATCCAAATTATAATTGATAAAATATTTGAAGTATTTAAGCTTCCTCTCATTAATGATTTCATTGTCATTCTAGGCCTTATTTTTAAACATCAAAGGGATGTAGAATCTAATATTATTAATAACTAAATTTGATTATATTATTTTATGTCCTAATAGCTTAGACAAGCCTTAGACTAAAAGTACATCAAAATAATTCCAAGTATTTCAATATATTCTTGGGGTCCTAGATTGTTTTTCCATGTCATTTCTTAATCCTGGTGGTTGTTCATGGTCATCTCAGAAAACATCCCCATGTTGACAATTTATGCATTTTTGGGTATTAAAATTTTGGTGCACTTTTTGAGGTCTTCCTATGTGTTTGACAAAAAATCAAATGCCTAAGGAAGAGCATCCAAATCAATTTGCAAATCATCTCCCCAGTGAGCTAAGGAGACCTAAAATGGAGCAACATATGAAAATTTATGGTCCTAACAGTGTTCCCATTTTTCTTGTATAGCTTGGTTTTGTCCAACTCAACATCACACTCATCCTTAATGTCATAATAGGGTTCACATTCTTGCATCTTAAGGTTTTTTCCTCTTAGGGTTTTGGAATTATTATAAAATAGAGTTTCAACCTCTTGTTATTTTATTTTTGTGAATGAACATAGCAGAGACGTCTATTCTAAAAGATAGCTACCACCATTCTAGTCATTGCACTTGTATAATATTTTTCACTATTGTTTCATTAATACAAATTGGTTTTCATTACACGTCTGTGTTAATTTCATGTATTAATTCTATATTTGTTTTCATTATCAACATAACCTAGATTGAAAACACATATATTCTTAGAGATAAATATCATCATTTTAGACAATGTATTTGTACAATCTTTTTCATCATTGTTCACTATTAGAAGTGTTGGCACCCTAAGTGGTGGCAGACCACACAACACCACACATTTTGCACCATGCACGTTACTATTTTTGTGCATGTTGGAAAACTATGCACACCACAAGTTTTGCACCGCATGCACCACAAGGCTTGTACTACGCAATGCAAATATTTAACATGTGCCAACCAGTCTATTTCACCTAAGCCAACCACTTTTCATAATGTATGTCGATTATAGAACTTTGTAAGGGCTTGTAACATTTTTATAACCATATCACATGTGCACATCCATTCATGATCAACTGTAAGAATTCTTAATTGTTTTGCAACCAATTGATTGGTGGTGCATAAGGTTGTTAGTGAGCTAGCATATTTGTTACAATTGCCATGATTTTGTAGAGGTAAAAGGGATGCATGTGGGGTAGTAATGGTGTTTCAATGTTGAGTAATGTGTCAGGAGTTTGGTTGTTGATTGTAGAGTATTGTTCAGTGTAATTCTTGGGTTTTTCAATATGAGAGAGAAAATATATTGAGATCTAAATATGGAGTCTCTAGTTCAATATTATTGAGTCTCTGAGTAGGATACAACCCTTTATGTATCTGAATGTATCTAAATGTATCTAAATCTTAAGTCTCTAGTTCAAGATTAATGAGTCTCTAAGTAGGCTACGACCCTTTATTAATGATGAATGGATGAAGGCATGAGGCTTGAGTTGAGATTTCATATCATGTGCTATGTTATGAATGTATGTTGCCATATATTGTAGACTGTATAAAATAAATATGAATGTTCATATGAATGAATAGAATCTAATGTGAAACTCTAAGCTACGTAAATCCCATATGTATTATTCCTTCATGTGATGCACAAACATTTGGTCTCTATGATTCTCATGGCATCTCAGGTGAGACCTTATTCAATCCTTGAATATTGAATATGTCGGTCCTAATGGGGTATTTATTGGTAAATCTTTTAGAACCTTGGGTCTGAAACCACGAGCCAATAATTGGTTACGTTTCCAGAACTTCATGATTTTGTGCTACATGGTGGAGTAAGGACATGACATGGAAGCCTTCAAGAAAAAGAGATATAAGAATGTATCTCTAAGAAGGAGGAAAAATTTGCATGGATGGAAACCAAAAACCATCAAAACAACCTAGAAAGATGGAAACAAAGGTACTTATATTCTGATTTGCATGAATGTGCCTTTGTTAAATTTCCTTTTTTATTGCATGAATGGGTGAAGAGACAAAAAAAATAAAATCCATGTGGCGAGCCCAAGAACCATAGGTTTGGGACCAATATCACTCATTTGAAATATTTGGACAATAAATGGGCCAGAGCCATTCATTTCTAGTTCGAACGAGTTAAAGAAGGATATATTTTTGAGTTTGTAGTTGAATGCAGTGAATATTTTAGTAGCGCAGAAAGAAAATTTGTAGCCGACCCTAGAAGAATATTGTTAGAATAAATCCCACTTCGGATCAAGACATTGTTCATGGAGAAGGCGATGATTCACATGGAGCTCGATAGAATAGAATCATAAATCCCTCGTTCAGAGGGGGGGATGAAAAAATGGGGGAAGAAGATATGATCATGTGAAGAGGGAATGGGTTCAGAAGAGAAGAGAAGAAGAAGAAGAGTTGATAGATACGTAACAAGAATGGCGCAAACCCCCTTATCCCTCGGGCCAATATTTGCACAGGATAGTTCTAATTTCTCCCTGAACCGAAGTGGCTCTCTCTCAGAACCCTATTGGAACCTCACAAAATCTGATCCACAGGTCCTTTGGAAACCCCACCTATCCAAACAAGCACTAGGCGCGAGCTTCTGCCTTAGAAAAAGTGCATTTCGCAACTCACAACTTGCGAGTTCGTGGGTCGAAGACCCTCGACTCCCCTTTCCAAAAATTCTGAGACCCAATATGATGATACGGGTATGGTTCCTCCTTGTTAACACCTCTCGCACATGACTACCAGCTAGGGATAACTGCTTAGCGCTACTCACAATTCGCGACTTCGCAAATTGGAGTGTTGAGCCCTCATGCTCCTCCTTCGCAAATTCCTGAGATGCGATAATATTTACGAAGGATTGAATCCTTCTCAGGTGACACATGTCCAGCTACCTATCACCACATCCACCTTTCTCTGAGTGTTTTATTATCACGCCACCTGTCAACTAAGTGGCCCCACCAAGCAGGCGTGCCATGTGTTGCACGAGCCTTCGCAACTCGCAAGCTCGTGGCTTCTGCAGTTGAAAAGAGTTCCTCTCAAACCTCGAACTCCCGAGACGCAATACCTATTGGAATTTCTGATCCAACGACCCTCCCGTAGCTTGGATCCAACGGTCTAGATTTCCTTCCCCATTCCTCGCAACTTGGAACTTCACGAAAATATTAAGAGTTGCTCTGCCCTTCAAACTCACGAACCCCGAGTTCGCGAAATGATCTAATAACATGGATTGAAATGAGATCAACAACTCATATTGACCCTCACATCCTAGTTGATGGGTTTCACCGGCCTCTAACCACCTTGCAACTCTGTCAAGTCCAATGACTCTTGTGACTTCACACTTCCTTTATGAAGACTTCTCACCGTTCATATGACTCCACTGGATCCTACGGTCCTCGCGACTTCGTGAGTCCTCCTTGGAGAATCCTGACTGCCCGATTCACTACTCAGTGACTTTTGTGAGATGAATCGGTGTTCTCCCTCCTGAACTTGTCTTTTATGAGATGCTTTTGACTTTCATCTCCCTTTGGAGTGGTTATATTTCTACCTTCCTTTGAAGTGTTCAGAGGTCTTATCCCTCCTGAGCTTTCACTTGCAAACTCAAGTCCCCAAAAGGAATTATTCTTGCACTCCTTGCAGCAATCTTTCAAATAACCTCTGGTTATTTGAGTCCTCAACTCTATGCACTCTTTGCAACAGCAGTCACTCAACCCTTCCCTTGGTTGATAAATCCTAAGACTTCCAACAACCTGCACACTCCTTGCACGACTAGGTGCTTTTCCTTCACTTCAGCTGATATGGGAACAACAGTATCCCTCCTAAGCTTTCTGAGATAAAAATCAGAACCCTTGTCAACGCACACCTTGCGGATGTCCACTACACTCCTTCCAGGGATTATCAGAGAGAGAAACAATTGAAACTCATTCTACCCCTCTCTCAGACTTCATATACTTAACATGAAATCACACATCCAACACAACATTGAAACAAATGCATAAACAGAGAGAATAAAACAACTGTAGACATACCATTCAAAAAATGTAAACAGTAAGCATCATAACACCATGAAAATTGAGTCAAAACTTCATATATTAACTTAAGTGCTCATGTACATGGGTTCTTTTCTACAGCTCCCTACTTCAGCTCTTGATGATGATAATGTTACAATGATACAAGGATGAGGGTGTCTATATCCATTTTCCCTCCTACTCTCTAAACTGTCTAATCTCTTATTTCAAATCTACCTACTTTCATTAACAGACTTAAATTCCTATTACAATTTGACAGATGGGAGTAATCCCTCCAGATATGTTCATATCTCCTAGGTATAAATGCAAAGTACGCCTTCTTCCTAACTATTACATTAATGCTTTAAGTTCAAAATTCAAAACGATTCTTATGAAAATGTGCTCCGTTTTCCCATTTGCGCATCCAATTGTTCCTTTGGCTAGGCATGTGCTTTGGCTTTGGTTCGATGCTCCTACATCATACTCCCTTTCTTGAAACTTTTCATGAAATCCTGTTCATGAGCTCTTGCACGGTCTATCCATGCTTTTGAATTTCTATTTCATTCTCCCAACTTGCATCTTCAATTGGATTTCCCTTTCATTTGACCAAGTATTCAAAATACTCTTTTCTCCTAGTCTTTTTGCTAATCCTTTTGTCAATTATGCTTTCCATCTATGGCTTTTCATCTACAGGAATTTGTTTCGTCAATTGAACTTCTTTCTGCTCATTTTCTACTCCTGCTTCCTCAGCTCTGTAAGGGTACAAATCCACAACATTGAATATTGGTGAGATTATGATCCCATCGGGTAATTCAATCTCATATGTGTTTGCCCCAAATTTCCTTATGACCTTGCACGGTCCAATCTTTTTCATCTTCAGCTTATTATATGTTCCCCTTGGGAACCTCTCCTTCCTCAAATGCACAAGAACCAGATCACCAACTTCAAATTGAAGTTCTTGCCTATGTTGATCTACTCTCTGCTTGTATTCTTGACTCGAACTTTGTAATCGCTCCTTGATTCGGCTGTGAAGTTCCTTCATTCCTTCTGCAAAGTCCTCTACACTAGCACTCCTGAATTCAGCTTGTTCTGAATCTTTCAATTCAGAAAATCCTCTTGGCTGCATTCCATATACAATCTGAAATGGACTCTACCCTGTTCTTCTGTTAAGCGAATCATTATAAACAAATTCCACCTATGGCATAATGTGATTCCATTGACGGTGGTCTTCAGTCACTAAGTTCCTCAACAAATCTCCCAAGCTCCTATTCACGACTTCTATCTGCCCATCCATTTGAGGATGATATGATGAGCTAAAAGACAAACTTGTCCATATCTTTTTTCATAAGGTCCTCCAAAAATGCCCTACGAACTTGGTATCCCGATCAGACATGATATTCCTTGGAAAGTCATGAAGTCTGACGACTTCCTTGAAAAACAGGTTCGCAATATGAGTTGCGTCACTGGTTTTCTGGCATGGTATGAAATGTGCCATCTTTGAAAATCTGTCAACTACCACAAAGATTGAATCACATCCTCTTTATGTCCTTGGCAGTCCCAATATAAAATCCATGCTCACTATGTCCCACGACCTTTCTGGTATGGGAAATGGTTGATATAACCCTATGTTTTTCCTTTTCCCTTTCGTGTGCTGACAAATCCTGCATCTGTCCACAAATTTCTTAACATCTGTCCTCATTCCTGGCGAAAAATATGAGCCATTCAACTTTGAGAACGTCTTATCATGACCGAAGTGTTCGGCCAATCCTCAACGGTGTTTTTCCTTTAGCAGGTTCTCCCTCATGGAGGATTTTGGAATACATAGCTAATTGCCCTGGAAAAATAAACCATCCTGGATCATATACTCGGTCCATTGGATTCTATCCCTAAGAACTGGATTCTCAGATGCCTCATATGCCTCCTTAAAATCTGGGTCATCCCTATACATTTCTTTGAGGTTATCAAAACCCAAAGTCTTGACTCTAAATTCCTGCATAAGCAAACATTTCCTGCTCAAAGCATCAGCAACTTTGTTAGCAGTTCCATTCTGCATGAATTCAACCCATTTAACATGTTTTTGGTTGTTCTCCTGTTCAGTCACGAATTGTAAAGCATGATTATCACTATACAAAACAAACTCTTTGGGAACCAAATAATGTCTCCATTTCTTCA
>JASDQU010102139.1:270215-284698 GCA_032191745.1 Picea mariana
TCTTGGCTCAAGACCGCTCCAATTGCAAATCCACTTGCGTCACACCTGATCTAGAATGTCTTGCTAAAATCTAGCAAAACCAGAATTCGTTGCTCAGTGATCTTCTTCTTCAGCAGATTGAAACTCTTCTCTGCTTCCTCCATCTAGTGAAATGATTTATGTCTTTTCTTCACCGTATCCATCATTGGTGCACTACTTCCACTGAAATTTCGAATGAATTTCCTGTAGAAACTTGCCAAACCATGGAAGCTTAAAACTTCAAACACACTCTTCAGCGATGGCCAATTCTTAATTGCATCTACTTTTCCTGGATCCATTTTCAACTCATTTGCTAAAATAACAAAACCCAAATAAATGAGTTATGTCCTCATAAATGACGATTTCTTCATATTTATCATCAATTTCTCTTGCTGTAATCTTCTCATCACTGCAGCTAAATGCTTCAAGTGCTTTGCCTCTGTTTTGCTAAAAATTAATATATCGTCAAGATATACAATGACAACGAACAAGGTAATTCTACTCCTGATAGGTGGCAACGAACAAGGTACTTTGTCCACTACTATATCAACAAATTCTTCCAGCAACTCCTGGATTTCTTCTGGTAAATCATCTATCCTTGTACTGATCAAAACATTTTGGGCTTCCTGACCACAATAAATTGTGTGTCTTCCTTCTTCTTAACCTCATCAAGAAGTTCCTTCCCACTCATGAGAAGTACAGTGTTTCTCATCTCTGTTTTCACCTCTTTATCTTTAATTGGCAGCAACATGTGAGTCCTACCATTTTTATCCAGGGTGTATCTATTCTTTCTCCCATAATGAACTACGTTTTTTCATATTACCATGGTCTACCCAACAATAAATGACAAACATACATGGGAATGACATCACATAATATTTCATCTTTATATCCTCCTATTTTAAATTCAACTAAACATTGTTTAGTGACATTTACCTGGTGTCATTTTTGTATCCACAAAATTTTGTATGGACTCGGATGTACAATAGTCTCCAACTCAAGATTTTCTATCATCTCTGTATATACGAGATTGTCTGTGCTGCCGCTGTCCACTATGACCTTGCATACTGATCCGGATTATTTTCGGCACGAAATGAGATCGGAGATATAATAAAGAAATGCACAGAGATATCGACGATATTCAATATTATAACATAAATGTATCAGAGATGCAACCATAAACACAGATATACAGTAATACACGATTTCTATAAATGAAAGAAATGTACAGAGACTGTAAAAATACAGAGTGAAAGACTCGCTAGAATGGTGGCAGCTTATCTCTTAGAAGAGATGTGACGTTTACTCACATTCGCAAGAAGGTGATTACAATGAGGCTTTGAAGGCATTTTTACAATAACTAGGAATGCCAAAAACCCTAGACATCCAAAATCCTAACCCTAGGAGATGAAGCGCAAAAAGTCATGTGGGCCCTATTTGGGAAAGTGAGTACATCAACTTCCAGGGGTCGTAACTTTTGCCTATGATCTCTGTTTTAGGCGTGTGATAGATCATTGAAAAGGTATCATCGAGGAGATTAATTTTCGGGGCTCTATAATGCCTTCGGTGATCATTGAGAACCTTGATCTCGAAAAACCTTCATTTGGGCCCTCAAAATGGCCCCGGAAGTTAAAACTTGCTAAAAATAGTAAATTGCCAAAATTTCCAGAAAACAAATTTGAGCCATTTGGAAAAGGTGGGTGGCCACCGATATCCACCTGGATCAATCCTCCCTCCTTAGGAAGCAATGGTCTCCATTGCATTGAGTTCCCGGGGTAGAAGGAAAAGCATTTGTTGAATCTACATCTTGGTGAGTTGCTTGTCTTGCTGGAGACGTCGCGCTGCTTAGTTTGTGGAAGTCTATCACAAACCTATTGAGGTTGAGGTTGTTCAACAAGTCAAGATGCATAAGAGGATGGCGTGCAGAAAGAATCTTTTCACTTTGCTGCAACCTTTTCTACCTGCTTTTGTTGGATAGAAGGTGCTTGGGGCAAGGCTATAGTGGTTGCAGTGTTCTTTTGTTCTCCTTTTGAACACATTGTGAAGAAGCTGAATTTTGCAGTATGTGATACTACCTTGCGACACTTTTTAGGTGGAGCAGTAGTCAAAACTACCTCTGGTATTCTGTAGAGATGATCCCCCAAAGTAACAATGACACTACGGGGTCGAGACTCATAAACAACATGGCGTCTCCACATATAAGGTTCGCCCAAGAGAACATCACATACATCCAGTGGGGCAACATCACATAATACCTCATCCTTAAAGGGTTGGATGCCGTATGACAATCGACACTGTTGGTTGACACAGAGATCTCATCCTTGCCAAAGCCACCCAATGTTGTATGGATGCAGGAGTGGTGTTGTCGACAATCCCAACTGTTTGACAACATCTACTGAGATGAGGTTTTTCCGGCTTCCGCTATCAACAATAAAATGCAGCAGGGTCCCCTTCACCCACATCTATGAATGAAAAAGGTGCTCCCCATCTTCAGGATTTGTTGGTTCTTCTGGTTGAATTGTTGTGGTCGCAACAATAGCAGTAGGGTATGCATCAATGATCTGTCCTTTACCAGTATTTTCAGAATCAGATTCTGACTCAGGGTTTGGCTCCTTGTCTTTGATCTTGGCCACCAATGACTGTTTTGAGTGACATTCATCAGTGTTTTACCAAGGGATTTTTTGGAAATCACACCATTTTCCAGTGTCCTTCTTTGTCTTCCCGTGACCCTTCTTTTCCTGTATCTTGGACTAGTTTTCAGGAGACTGTTTGTTAGGGCCGTCTTTGTCATACTTTGGTTGTTGCAGATTTGTAGACCTGAATTCTTGTTTGTTTTGTTGCTTAAATTTCTGCTCAATTTTAACAGCATATCGATAAGCAACACTGAGTGATGAGATGTCCAGAAATCAATTTCAATCTGGATGTATCTATGTAGAGGCCCACGGTATTTTAGAACCAAATGTTGCTTGGAGTCATTAATAGCCAGCTTGGTGTGCAAGGTATGGAAGGTATTGGTGAACTCTAGAATTTCTTGGCCCCTTTCTTGCCATAGTGTGGTCCATCTCATGTACTGGTCCTCATAGTTGCCAATAGGGTAATACTGTTCTTTTACTGCATCCACAAAAAAATCCCAAGTGGGATCGGCCCCACATATTCCAGACTCCTCTGTGGAACTTTTCTCCCAGTAAGTTTCCCACTAGTGTTTGACATGAGGGAGAGATTTAAGGAGTATGAAGGTGGTATTTTCTTTGTCGGAAAAATTGTGAACAGAGAAATAACCTTCTAGCAGAGTTAATCAGTTTTCCAGGGCTTCTGCATCTATCTGTCCTTCAAATACAGGAATATCAAAATTAACCTGTACCTTGAAAGGCAAGGTGCCTCCAAAGTGGATGCTTGATTAAGATGCACTCGATGCTATCGGCATGCATTTAAGGATGTGGGAAAAATTCTCCATCATTTCGTCCCTCTGTCACGTGAGAGCTTGCTCAAGCAACTAATTGATAGGATCGTCTGTTCCATCGTTTCTCTTTTCTTCCGCCATTGAGGGTTTCTTGGGTGTGCAAGGGATATTTTCTTCAAGAGAGACAAGCTCGAGACCCAAATTTCTATACTCGAAGCTCGTCGGGGACATGCAATGAAAAAACGATCAAGAGCAGCCTACTCTGATACCACTGATCTGGATTATTTTCGGCATGCAATGAGATCGGAGATATAATAAAGAGATGCACAGAGATATCGAAGATATTCAATAATATAACATAAATGTATCAGAGATGCAACCATAAACACAGATATACAGTAATACAATATACATTAATACATGATTTCTATTAATGAAAGAAATGTACAGAGACTGTCAAAATATAGAGTGAAAGACTCGCTAGAATGGTGGCAGCTTATCTCTTAGAAAAGATGTGACGGCTACACGCATTCGCAAGAAGATCGTTACAATGAGGATTTGAAGGCCTTTTCACAATAAGAAGGAATACCAAAAACCCTAGACATCCAAAAACATAACCCTAGGAGATGAAGCGCCAAAAGTCATGTGGGACCCATTTGGGAAAGTGAGTACATCAACTTCCTGGGGACGTAACTTTTGCATACGATATTCATTTTAGGCGTGTGATAGCTCGTTGGAAAGGTATCATCGAGGAGATTAATTTTTGGGGCTCAATATTCCTCCAACTATCATTGAGAACCTCGATATCAAAAAACCTTCATTTGGGCCCTCAAAATGGCCCCGTAAGTTAAAACCTACTAAAAATAGTAAATTGCCAAAATTGCCAGAAAACTATTTTGAGCCATTTGGAAAAGGTGGGTGGCCACCGATATCCACCTGGATCAATCCTCCCTCCTTAGGAAGAAAGGTCTCTATTTCATTGAGTTCCTGGGGGAGAAGGAAAAGCGTTTGTTGAATCTACATCTTGGTGAGTTGCTTGTCTTGCTGGAGACGTCGCGCTGCTCAGTTTGTGGAAGTCTATCATGAACCTGTTGAGGTTGAGGCTGTTCAACAAGTGGATATGCATGAGAGGACGGTGTGTAGAAAGGATCTTTGCACTTTGCTGCAACCTTGTTTACCTTCTTCTGTTGGATATAAGGTGCTTGGGGCAAGGCTGTAGTGGTTGCAATGTTCTTTTGTTCTCCTTTTGAATAGATTGTGAAGAAGATGAATTTTGCAGTATGAGATACTACCTTGTGACACCTTTTAGGTGGAACAGTAGTCGGAACTACCTCTGCTATTCTATAGAGATGACCCCCCAAAGTAACAATGACACTACAGGGTCGAGACTCATAAACAACATGGCATCTCCACATATATAGCTGGCCCAAGATAACATCACATACATCTAGTGGGGCAGCATCACATAATACCTCATCCTTGAAGGGTTGGATGTCGCATGAGAATCGACACTATTGGTTTACACAAATATCTCGTCCTTGCCAAAGCCACCCAATGTTGTATGGATGCAGGTGTGGTGTTGTCGACAATCCCAACTGTTTGACGACCTCTAGATTCTGCTATCAACAATAAAATGCAGCAGGGTCCCCTTCACCCACATCTATGAATGAAAAAGTCAATCCCCCTCTTCAGGATCTGTTGGTTCTTCTGGTTGAATTGTTGTGGTCGTGACAATAGTAATGGGGTCTGCATCAATGATCTGTTCTTTACCAGTATTTTAAGAATTAGATTCTGACTCAGGGTTCAGCTCCTTGTCTTTGATCTCGGCCACCAATGACTTTTTTGAGTGACATTCATCGGTGTTGTGCCAGGCGCTTTTGTGGAAATCACAACATTTTCAGATGTCCTCCTTTGTTGGCCCGTGACCCTTATTTTCATGTGTCTTGGACTGGTTTTTGGGAGACCGTTTGTTAGGGCGGTCTTTGTCATACTTTGGTTGTTGTGGATTTGCAGACCCGAATTCTCATTTGTTCTGGTGCTTAAATTTCTGCTCAATTTTAACAGCATATCGATAAGCATCTGTGTAGAGCCCCACGGTATTTCAGAACCAAATGTCACTCGGACTCTTTGATACCCATCTTGGTGCACAATGTATGGAAGGTATTGGTAAACTCTAGAACTGCTTGGCCCCTCTCTTGCCGCAGTGTGGTCCATCTCATGTACTAGTCCTCATAGTTGCCAACAGGGTAATACTATTCTTTTACCGCATCCACAAAAAAATCCCAAGTGGGATCAACCCCATATATTCCAAACTCCTCTGTGGAACTTTGCTCCCAGTAAGTTTCCCACTAGTGTTTGACATGAGGGAAATCTTTAAGGAGTGTGAAGGTGATATTTTCTTTGTCGAAAAAATTGTGAACAGGGAAATAACCTTCTAGCAGAATTAACCATTTTTCCAGGGCTTCTGCATCTATCTGTCCTTCAAATACAGGAATATCAAAATTAGCTTGTACCTTGAAAGGTGAGGTGCCTCCAAACTGGCCACTTGATGAAGATGTGCCTGATGCTATCAGCAGGTGTTTAAGGATGTGGGCAAAATTCTCCATCATTTCGTCCCTCTGTCACATGAGAGCTTGCACAATCAACTGATTGATAGGATCACCTGCTCCGTCATTTTTCTTTTCTTCTGCCATTAAGGGTTTCTTGGGTGTGCGAGAGCGATTGTCTTCAAGAGAGACAAGCTTGAGACCCAAATTTCTATACTCGGACCTCATCGGGGAAAAAAATGATCAAGAGCAGCCTGCTCTGATACCACTGATCTTGATTATTTTCAGCATGAAATGAGATCGGAGATATAATAAAGAAATGCACAGAGATATCGCATATATTCAATAATATAACATAAGGGTATCATAGATGCAACCATAAACACAGATATACAGTAATACACGATTTCTATAAATTAAAGAAATGTACAGAGACTGTAAAAATACAGAGTGAAAGACTCGCTAGAATGGTGGCATCTTATCTCTGAGAAGAGATGTGACGGCTACTCGCATTCGCAAGAAGATGATTACAATGAGGCTTTGAAGGAATTTTTACAATAAGCAGGAATGCCAAAAACCCTAGACATCCAAAAACCTAACCCTTGGAGATGAAGCGCCAAAAGTCATGTGGGCCCCGTTTGGGAAAGTGAGTACATCAACTTCCCGGGGTCATAACTTTTGCATACAATCTCTGTTTTAGGCGTGTGATAGCTTGTTGGAAAGGTATAGTCAAGGAGATTTATTTTGGGGGATAAATTATTCCTCTAGACATCATTGAGAACCTCTATCTTAAAAAACCTTCATTTGGGCCACCAAAATGGCCCCAGAAGTTAAAACCTACTAAAAATAGTAAATTGTCAAAATTGATAGAAAACTATTTTGAGCCATTTGGGAAAGGTGAGTGGCCACCGATATCCACCTAGATCAATCCTACCTCCTTAGGAAGAAATGGTCTCCATTGCATTGAGTTCCTGGGGGAGAAGGAAAAGCGTTTGTTGAATCTACATCTTGGTGAGTTGCTTGTCTTGTTGGAGATGTCGCGCTGCTCAGTTTGTGGAAGTCTATCATGAACCTGTAGAGGTTGAGGTTGTTCAACAAGTCGAGATGCATGAGAGGATGGTGTGCAGAAAGAATCTTTTCACTTTGGTGCAACCTTTTCTACCTGCTTCTGTTGGATAGAAGGTGCTTGGGGCAAGGCTGTAGTGGTTGCAGTGTTCTTTTTTTCTCCTTTTGAACACATTGTGAAGAAGCTGAATTTTGTAGTATGAGATACTACCTTGGGACACTTTTTAGGTGGAACAATAGTCATAACTACCTCTGGTATTCTGTAGAGATGACCCCCCAAAGTAACAATGAGACTACGGGGTCGAGACTCATAAACAGCATGGCGTCTCCACGTATATGGTTGGCCCAAGAGAACATCACATACATCCAGTGGGGAAAAGTCACATAATACCTCATCCTTGAAGGTTTGGATGCCGTATGACAATCGACACTGTTGATTGACACAAAGATCTCGTCCTTGCCGAAGCCACCCAATGTTGTATGGATGCGGGTGTGGTGTTGTCGACAATCCCAACTATTTGATGACCTCTACTGAGATGAGGTTTTTATGGCTTTCACTATCAACAATAAAATGCAGCGAAGTCCCCTTCACCCACATCTGTGAATGAAAAAGGTGCTCCCCATCTTCAAGATCTGTTGGTTTTTCTGGTTGAATTTCTGCAGTCGCGACAATAGCAGTGGGGTCTGTGTCAATGATCTTTCCTTTACCATTATTTTCATAATCAAATTCTGAATCAGGGTTCAACTCCTTGTCTTTGATCTCAGCCACCAATGACTATTTTGAGTGACATTCATCGGTGTTGTGCCAGGAGATTTTGTGGAAATCACACCATTTTTCGGTGTCATTCTTTGTTTTCCCGTGACCCTTCTTTTCATGTGTTAGACTGTTTTTCGGGAGACTGTTTGTTAGGGCCATCTTTGTCATACTTTGGTTGTTGTAGATTTGTAGACCTGAATTCTTGTTTGTTCTGGTGCTTAAATTTCTGCTCAATTTTAACAGCATATCAATAAGCAGCACCAAGTGATGAGATGTCTAGAAAATCCATTTCAATCTGGATGTATCTGTGTAGAGCCCCACGGTATTTTAGAACCAAATGTTGCTCAAATTCTTTGATACCCATCTTGGTGCGCAATGTATGGAAGGTATTGGTGAAATCTGGAACTACTTGGCCCCTTTCTTTCCGCATTTTGGTCCATCTCATGTACTGGTCCTCATAGTTGCCAACAGGGTAATACTATTCTTTTACTGCATCCACAAAAAAATCCAAAGTGGGATTGGCCCCACATATTCCAGAATCCTCTGTGGAACTTTTCTCCCAGTAAGTTTCCCACCGGTGTTTGACATGAGGGAGATCTTTAAGGAGTATGAAGTTGATCTTTTCTTTGCCGAAAAAATTGTGAACAGAGAAATAACCTTCTAGCAGAGTTAACCATTTTTCCAGGGCTTTTGCATCTATCTGTCCTTCAAATATTGGAATATCAAAATTACTTTGTACCTTGAAAGGCAAGGTGCCTCCAAAGTGGACGCTTGATGAACATGCACCCGATTCTATCGGCGGGCATTTAAGGATGTGGAAAAAATTCTCCATCATTTCGTCCCTCTATCGCGTGAGAGCTTTCTCAAGCAACTGATTGATAGGATCGTTTGTTCTGTCATTTTTCTTTTCTTCCGTCATTGAGGGTTTCTTGGGTGTGCGAGGGATATTGCCTTCAAGAGAGACAAGCTCGAGACCCAACTTTATATACTCGGACCTCATCAGGGACATGCACTGAAAAAATGATCAAGAGCAGCCTACCCTGGTACCACTGTTCCAGATTATTTTTGGCACGAAATGAGATCGGAGATATAATAAAGAAATGCATAGAGATATCGAAGATATTCAATAATATAACATAAATGTATCATAGATGCAACCATAAACACAGATATATAGTAATACAATATACAACAATACACGATTTCTATTAATGAAAGAAATGTATAGAGACTGTCAAAATACAGAGTGAAAGACTCGCTAGAATGGTGGAAGCTTATCTCTGAGAAAAGATGTGACGGCTACTCGCATTCACAAGAAGATGATTACAATGAGGATTTGAAGGCATTTTTACAATAAGAAGGAATGCCAAAAACCCTAGACATCCAAAAACCTAACCCTAGGAGATGAAGCGCCAAAAGTCATGTGGGCCCCGTTTGGGAAATTGAGTACATCAACTTCCCGGGGTCGTAAATTTTGCATACGATATTTGTTTTAGGCGTGTGATAGCTCATTGGAAAGGTATCATCAAGGAGATTAATTTGGGGGGCTCAATATTCCTCCAACTATAATTAAGAATCTTGATCTCGAAAAGCCTTCATTTGGGCCCTAAAAATGGCCCCGGAAGTTAAAACCAGCTAAAAATAGTAAATTGCCAAAATTGACAGAAAACTATTTTGAGCCATTTGGAAAAGGTGGGTGGCCACCAATATCCACCTGGATCAATCCTCCCTCCTTAGGAAGAATGTTCTTCATTTCATTGAGTTCCCAGGGAGAAGAAACAACGTTTGTTGAATCTGCATCTTGGTGAGTTGCTTGTCTTGTTGGAGACGTCGCGCTTCTTAGTTTGTGGAAGTCTATAACGAACCTGTTGAGGTTGAGGCTGTTCAACAAGTCGAGATGCATGAGAGGAAGGTGTGCAGAAAGAATCTTTGTGCTTTTCTACAACCTTTTCTACCTGCTTCTATTGGATAGAAGGTGCTTGGGGCAAGGCTGTAGTGGTTGCAGTGTTCTTTTCTTCTCCTTTTGAATAGATTGTGAAGAAGCTGAATTTTTCAGTATGATATACTACCTTGTGACACTTTTTTGGTGGAACAGTAGTTGGAACTACCTCTGGTATTCTGTAGAGATGAGCCCCCAAACTAACAATGACACTATGGGGTCAAGACTCATAAACAACATGGCATGTTCTCATATATGGTTGGCCCAAGAGAACATCACATACATCTAGTCGGTCAACATCACATAATACCTTATCCTTGAAGGGTTGGATGTCGTATGACAATCGACACTATTGGTTTACATGGAGATCTCATCCTTGCTGAAGCCACCCAATGTTGTATGGATGCAGGTGTGGTGTTGTTGAAAATCCCAACTGTTTGACGACCTCTGTTGAGATGAGGTTTTTCTGGATTCCGCTATCAACAACAAAATGTAGCAGGATCCCCTTCACCCACATCTATGAATGAAAAAGGCACTCCCCCTCTTCAGGATCTATTGGTTCTTCTAGTTGAATTGTTGTGGTCGTGACAATAGTAGTGGGGTCTGCGTCAATGATCTGTCCTTTACCAGTATTTTTAGAATCAGATTCTGACTCAGGGTTCGGCTCCTTGTCTTTGATCTCGGCCACCAATGACTATTTTGAGTGACATTCATCGGTGTTGTGCAAGAGGATTTTGTGGAAATCACACCATTTTCCGATGTCCTCCATTGTCGTCCTGTGACCCTTCTTTTCCTGTGTCTTGGACTGGTTTTCAGGAAACTGTTTGTTAGGGCCCTCTTTGTCATACTTTGGTTGTTGTGGATTTGCAGATCTGAATTCTCGTTTGTTTTGGTGCTTAAATTTCTGCTCAATTTTAATAGCATATTGATAAGCAGCACCGAGTGATGAGATGTCTAGAAAATCCATTTCAATATGGATGTATCTGTGTAGAGCCCCACGGTATTTCATAACCAAATGTCGCTTGTAGTCTTTGATACCCAGCTTGGTGTGCAATGTATGGAAGGTATTGGTGAACTCTGGAACTGCTTGGCCCCTCTCTTGCAGCAATGTGGTCCATCTCATGTATTGGTCCTCATAGTTTCCAACAGGGTAATACTATTCTCTTACTGCATCCACAAAAAATCCCAAGTGGGATCGACCCCATATATTCCAGACTCCTCTGTGGAACTTTACTCCCAGTAATTTTCCCACCAATGTTTGACATGAGGCAGAGATTTATTTAGTGCGAAGGTGATCTTTTCTTTGTCAGAAAAATTGTGAATAGAGAAATAACCTTCGAGCAGAATTAACCATTTTTCCAGGGCTTGTGCATCTATCTATCCTTAGAATACAGGAATATCAAAATTAACTTGTACCTTGAAAGGTAAGGTGCCTCCAAAGTGGTCGCTTGATGAAGATGTGCTTGAAGCTATCAGCAGGCACTTAAGGATGTGGGAAAAATTCTCCATTATTTCGTCCCTCTGTCGCGTGAGAGCTTGCTCAAGCAACTGATTGATAGGATCGCCTGCTCTGTCATTTTTCTTTTCCTCCGCCATTGAGGGTTTCTTAGGTGCGTGAGAGCGATTGTCTTCAAGAGAGACAAGCTTGAGACCCAAATTTATATACTCGGACCTCATTGGGGACATGCACTGAAAAAATAATCAAGAGCAGCCTGCTCTGATACCACTGATTCGGATTATTTTCGGCATGAAATGAGATCGGAGATCTAATAAATAAATGCACAGAGATATCACAGATATTCAATAATATAACATAAATGTATTAGAGATGCAACCATAAACACAGATATACAGTAATACATGATTTCTATTAATGAAAGAAATGTACAGAGACTGTAAAAATACAGAGTGAAAGACTCGCTAGAATGGTGGCATCTTATCTCTGAGAAGAGATGTGATGGCTACTCGCATTCGCAATAAGATGATTACAATGAGGATTTGAAGGAATTTTTAAAATAAGCAAGAATTCCAAAAACCCTAGACATCCAAAAACCTAACCCTAGGAGATGAAGTGCCAAAAGTCATGTGGGCCCCGTTTGGGAAAGGGAGTACATCAACATCCTGGGGTCATAACTTTTGCATATGATCTCTGTTTTTGGCGTGTGACAGCTCGTTGGAAAGGTATAGTCGAGGAGATTCATTTTGGGGGATAAATTATGCCACTATCTATCATTGAGAACCTCTATCTTGAAAAACCTTCATTTGGGCCCTCAAAATGGCCCCAGAAGTTAAAACTTGCTAAAAATAGTAAATTGCCAAAATTGCTAGAAAACTGTTTTGAGCCATTTGGAAAAGGTGGGTGGCCAGCGATATCCACCTAGATTAATCCTACCTCCTTATTTATAAATGGTCTCCATTGCATTGAGTTCCCGGGGCAGAAGGAAAAGCGTTTGTTGAATCTGCATCTTGGTGAGTTGCTTATCTTGTTGGAGATGTCGCGCTGCTTAGTTTGTGGACCTATATCATGAAATTGTTGAGGTTGAGGTTGTCCAGCAAGTCGAGATGACTTAGAGGATGGTGTGCAAAAATAATCTTTGCGCTTTGCTGCAACCTTATCTACCTGCTTTTGTTGGATAGAAGGTGCTTGGGGCAAGGCTGTAGTGGTTGCACTATTCTTTTGTTCTCCTTTTGAACACATTGTGAAGAAGCTGAATTTTGTAGTATGAGATACTACCTTGCGACACTTTTTAGGTGGAACAGTAGTTAGAACTACCTCTGGTATTCTGTAGAGATAACCCCCCAAAGTAACAATGAAACTACGAGGTCACATCACATACATCCAGTGGGGAAACATCACATAATACCTCATCCTTGAAGGTTTGGATGCCATATGACAATCGACACTGTTGGTTGACACGAAGATCTCGTCCTTGCCGAATCCATCCAATGTTGTATGGATGCAGGTGTGGTGTTGTTGACAATCCCAACTATTTGACGACCTCTGGTGAGATGAGGTTTTTCTGTCTTACGCTGTCAACAATAAAATGCAGCGGGGTCCCCTTTACCCACATATGTGAATGAAAAAGTCACTCCCCATCTTCAATATATGTTGGTTCTTCTGGTTGAATTTCTGCGGTCGCGACAATAGTAGTGGGGTCTGCGTCAATGATCTATCCTTTACCATTATTTTCAGAATCAGATTCTGAATCAAGGTTCAGCTCCTTGTCTTTGATCTCAGCCACCAATGACTATTTTGAGCGACATTCATCTGTGTTGTGCCAGGGGATTTTGTGGAAATCACACCATTTTTCGGTGTCATTATTTGTCTTCCCATGGCCCTTCTTTTCCTGTGTCTTGGACTGGTTTTCAGGAGACTGTTTGTTAGGGTCGTCTTTTTCATACTTTGGTTGTTGCGGATTTGCAGACCTGAATTCTCGTTTGTTCTAGTGCTTAAATTTATTTTCAATTTTAACAACATATCAAGAAGTAGCACCGAGTGATGAGATGTCCAGAAAATCCATTTCAATCTGGATGTATCTGTGTAGAGCCCCACGGTATTTTAGAAGCAAATGTCACTCGGAGTCTTTGATACCCATCTTGGTGCGCAAGGTATGGAAGGTATTGGTGAACTCTGGAACTTCCTGGCCCCTCTCTTGCTGCAGTGTGGTCCATCTCATGTACTGGTCCTCATAGTTGCCAACAGGGTAATACTGTTCTTTTACTGCATCCACAAAAAAATCCCAAGTGGGATCGGCCCCACATATTCCAGACTATTCTTTGGAACTTTTCTCCCAGTAAGTTTCCCACCAGTGTTTGACATGAGGGAGAGATTTAAGGAGTATGAAGGTGATATTTTCTTTGTCGAAAAAATTGTGAACAGAGAAATAACCTTCTAGTAGAGTTAACCATTTTTCTAGGGCTTCTGCATCTATCTATCCTTCANAGGAATATCAAAATTAACTTGTACCTTGAAAGGCAAGGTGCCTCCAAAGTGGTTGCTTGATGAATATGTGCCCGATGTTATCGGCAGGCATTTAAGGATGTGGGAAAAATTCTCCATCATTTCATCACTCTGTCACGTGAGAGCTTGCTCAAGCAACTGATTGATAGGATCTTCTGTTCCATCGTTTTTCTTTTCTTCCACCATTGACAGTTTCTTAGGTGTGAGAGGGCGATTGTCTTCAAGAGAGACCAGATTGAGACCCAAATTTCTATACTTGGACCTCATCGGGGACATGCACTGAAAAAATGACCAAGAGCAGCCTGCTCTGATACCACTGATTCAGATTATTTTCGGCACGAAATGAGATCAGAGATATAATAAAGAAATGCACAGAGATATCGAAGATATTCAATAATGTAACATAAATGTATCATAGATGCAACCATAAACACAGATATACAGTAATACAGGATTTATATTAATGAAAGAAATGTACAGAGATTGTCAAAATACAGAGTGAAAGACTCACTAGAATGGTGGCAGCTTATCTCTGAGAAAAGATGTGACGGCTACTCGCTTTTGCAAGAAGATGATTACAATGAGGCTTTGAAGGCATTTTTACAATAATAAGGAATTCCAAAAACCCTAGACATCCAAAAACCTAACCCTAGGAGATGAAGCGCCAAAAGTCATGTGGGCCCCGTTTGGGAAAGTGAGTACATTAACTTCCCGGGGTCGTAACTTTTGCATACCATATTCGTTTTAGGCGTGTGATAGCTCATTGAAAAGGTTTCGTTGAGGAGAGTAATTTTGGG
>JASDQU010102140.1:8321-23484 GCA_032191745.1 Picea mariana
TTGACTCAGGAATAGAAGAAATAACAACAACAATCGACAGAGTCGAAATCCATTGGTAACTCACTATGGTGTCTTGTTCTAGGAAGAGAATAGAATGATGTCCATCATCCCATGGAGTATCTTCCATAGACATGACTATCATGATCATCTCATCAATAGGAAATATCACGTGGAACGGATCAAGAGATGTATCACCGAGAGAAGGAGGAGAAGGAGTGGCTAATTGAATAGCTTGATAAGCTGATTCGACTAGACTTAAAGGCATTCAATCACCATAATGAATATAGTCACCATAGTTAGGTACTATCCATGGGTCATAAGACTCTGGGGTTTCACGAACAAAGTTTTATATCATGTTAATCGAAGCGAAAAAAGGAGGAGGAATATCGGGTGGTGGAATAGGAAATGTACCCATCAAGGTCAAATCTTTTAAAAGACCTACTCTGACATTCTCATAACCGGGAGGTGTTTTTGATATAAAAGGCATGTTTCTAGTACGTGAATCATAATTAAAGAAGGCTAATTGTTCAACAGTAATGACCTTTCCTTGGTGCGGGAAATGTAACACATGAAAAAGGGTAGACACAACTTCCCGCATGGAATCAATCGAGCTACGACCAAGTAGAAGGCTGTAATCAAGAGGTACATCAAATACCTCAACCTCGACATTAATCGCCTTACCTTCTAACTTAATAGACAACAATGGAAGAACGTCATGAGGTTTAAACTCTGTACCATTGAAGGCCTTAAGAGTATTGTGCGACTCAGTAAGGGCAAGAGAGACAATAACTTTCCAACAAGTAACGAACATAACACAAGTTGAGGCTCCATCATCAATAATGGTTCAACAGGTATTCTTATTTTCCACAACAACTTGGATTTTAAACACTAATGGAGGAGGGAGCCTTGAAATATGATCTTCCAAGTCAAAGATTATCAAATTGGTATTGGTAGGATCAATTCCACCAATAGCATTTAACAATGGCTTCCATTGAGTGGGAAAAGTCTGAAGGACTTCGAGAGCTGACATCGTAGAGGGTGCTTGCGCAAGGTCTTCTACAATACTATAGTTTTGGGCAGCACATGCGTGAGGATTAAATGAAGACTTTCGAACAACACCCTTGGGAGGAGGATAAAGAATTTTATCTAGGCTCGGTATTTCGAGATGAAGAGGACTATTTGGAGGTGAATTTGGGGGAGGATTTTGAACCAACGAAGGTGGTAAATAATCAAATTTCTCTTTCGAAGGAGAATAATCTTTGGCTCAAGTTGTGACTGCAACTTCATTCTTCTTGGAGTCACCAGTACACATAAGGACATAAGACGTGGTATAAGGGGAAGGTTGGTCATGAATGACCAATTGGGCATGTTGCTGAGAATGAAAAGGTTGTGACAAAATGGTGGGTGTAGGAGGTTTCTTGGTCCCTTGCAGGAACTTATTAACCTGAGAACATCATGGAAAATATTCCATATAATGATAGTCACCACAAATAAGGCAAGGATAATGAGGTTTACACTTATATTTTTCATCAACGGGCTGTGTTTTGGGTTTCTTAGATTGTTGATTATTATTTTTGTCCTCCTTATTCCTACCCTTTCCTTTCTTTTTATTTTGATTTCTACCGGTAGGCATAGATTGAACAGAATTAACATTAGAATTTTTATTGGGGGAAGGAGTAGGAGTAGGAGCATTTTTTACATTAGAAGTAGTATACTTGGGATTGGTATGACTGGCTTGTGTAGGCTGAGTCTCATCATGAAAATTTCCAATCACACCATCAACATCATGAGAAGTGACTGGATGTGTCCAGGTAGGATTTGCGGATGGACGAGGAGCATTAGGTATGAAGCCATAAAGTGTTCCCATTTGTGAATAAATGAGATCTAGATATTGGTAATGATTAATCGTCTTCTTTTTAGTGACGACACCACCCATGGAGACATCAGAGGCAATAGGCCCAATGAGTTATTTGGTAAACCACTCAGATAACAGTTGATCAGGAAGGGGAAGTTTGAATAAGCGTCTTCTCATCCTCCATTCATGGATATGATCATAAATATCAGTGGAAGAGGATTGTTTAAATGAACTCAAAATTTCAGTTCATGTCTCATATTGAATAGGAAACTGGTAATGCGTTAAGAAATCCATGGCTAAGGTGTTGAAGTCATTAAAGAATACTCATCGTAACTCAATATACCATTTGGTTTCTGAACCCGTGAGAGTTTGTTGGAAAAGTCGTAATCTTATAGAGTCATCCATCAATGAGCTGGATGAACACCAAATATGGAAATTCATGACATGATTATTTGTGTCTTCTCCTGATTGACCGTCAAACTTAGGAATGTCAGATGGTAATTTAGCCAGTATGACGAGCCAATAAGGAGAATGAAAAAAAGGATCATTCAAAATCATATATAAATCTAGTAAATCCAAATTTCCAAGAAAATGCAATTGTCTGTTCACTTAAGGAAACTGGTAGTTTTGAGGAGGCGGTCTCGTAGGTACACTAGTAGGACCGTAAGCAATATGTAGATAGTTAGACAGTCCTGATAGATTCATTTGTGGAGGGTTTTGATTCAAATAGATAATAGGTTTTGGTTGATTAGGTATGTTCCCTTGGAAAGGAACATTAGACTGAAGATTTTGACCCCAGGTAGGATTCATAGAACCTGGATATGGTTGTCCAAAATTAAGGGGTACAAAAGAATTAACTTGAGGATGTTTTCCCCCAGATGGTTGTTGATTCCCTTGGAAAGGAATATTCCAAGGTTGATATTGTAACACAAGTATACTTTTCTCATAAAATGGTTTATGGGATCCAACTTGAGGTTTCCCCCAAACTTTAGTTTGGCCTCCAATAGGAATATGAAAACTAGAAGTGACAGAATGATTGGTGCCTCCAAATGGATTGGATTCACTAGGTATAGGATGATTATATCCCCCAAACAAAGGTGGATCAGGAGCGTAATCCCCCCTAGAGAGAACCTGGGTAGGTGTAGGAAAAAAATCATTAATATCATTATACCCAGGAGGAACAAAAAGTCTAGATCCTCTGGATGGATTCTGGGCAGGAATAGAAATGGAATTATTCAAAGCATTATACCAAGGGGGAAGTGACGGATTTGATCTAAGAGGAAGTGGTGTTCCAATAGGAGTTTGATAGATAACCACATTTCTAGTGAAAACAATTGTAGCTTGTGGGACCATGGTAGAGTGGGAAATCTAGAGAGAGAGAATTGAGTGAGAACCAACCAACAATTGGTCTGAAACTATTATGACATTACTGGTCATGCCAGAAAAATGATCTAAAGGTATTGTATAGGTAACAAACATCTCGGTCATTTGCGATGCCATAGGTTGATTATAACTTGTTTCTAGTGTGTCAAAAATATCGTGTCCTGAAGAAGTTCTCCAAACAAAATGGACAGGGACAGAGCTAGGATTAAAAATTGCAGCAGTGTGAACTGGGATTCCCAATGACTCACTCTGAAAGGGTGGATCATCCACACCAGACTCTATGTGAGGTCTAGTAGGTATCTGAGTATGATCTTCAGTAATGATTTCTCCCAATGAATTTAGTCGAAGAAAAATTGGATCTTCTCTAAGATTCAATAACGGGTTTATCGAAAGTATGAATGCCCCTAAAGAATCCGAATGAATTCTAAATCCCTCTAAATAATTTGAATTGCCAATCTCAGAGGCTCGCCAATTTTGTTATCGAATTAATCAGTAAGTGCCAACACAAACAGATTTCGCTAGATCCCACTAGAAACTAGAACAAAATAGAACAGAATGCACACTTCGCCTTAAACTTCATCATCATATAAACTAGTTTAATGAGTTACAAGTGACATAAATTTTAAATGACCCTTGTCCTCATTAGTGTCATCTTTGTAACTCCTTTCCTTGAGTTTTCAAAATAGTAAGCCTGTCTAAGAATAAAAAACCAACAAAGAGGGGAAACAAAGATACATGTATTCTAATGAAGTCTATGTATATGATCAAGGAACTATACAATAGAAGAGAAGATGCTTATATAGGGAAGAAATGCATTATTGTATTAAGTGAATAGAAAGTGGAGAATACAACCCATGCCTTGATGTTGCATTGTCCCCTTTCTATGAAACTTTTCTCCAACACACATACCTTTGTTCCAATGCCTTGAATGAGGAAGATCCAGAATCTGTCTTGAAGAGATAAAGAAAATAGCTCAAGCATAATCTAAAGTAGAACTATCCATACAAATCTTATCCTATTCAACCTTATCCTTTTCCATGAGAGATCCCTCCTTATATAGTGTGAAAGAGAGATTTATGAGGATATTAGGATAATCCCACCAAGTTAGAGAAGCGAGTAAGATCCAAACCAATCGAAGGCCACCTCATCTTATAGAAGATTCCCTTCTAGAATATTCATGAAATTTGACTTTTCCCATGATTTAAGCATTGTCACACCCTATGTACAAGAATCATGCGACAACGTCATAGCCTAGGTATAGTGTAGAGTGCGAAGATCAGGCATCGTCACACCCCATGCATATAGCAGGGTGCAATGACCGTTCTTCATATGGTTTTTGGCAGAGGAAAGAAAATCACTTTTCCCATGGAGAAAGTCTCTTTCAATATTTTTAGGGAACATGAACACATCTTGTTAGGTGATCACTGAGGTGACCAAAATAATGTGTAACAAGTATTCTGACCTTTACCTATGGGACTTCCACCGAGTCTTAGTTAAGCTCTTTTCTGACTCTATAAAAATGAGAAATGATTGTCGAGTGAACTTGTCTCTTTCACACTCGTTAATTGGATTTGAAAGGGCATCTATTTGGTGTAAGTTTAACCCTTTTTCAGACCAAGTATACTAATTTCAAAAAAGGAATACTCTAGTCACTAGTAGCTAGAACAATTCTCCTAGTTATTGTTTTATTCTTTTTCGGGCCTAGGGAGACTAAATTTTTTAAAAAGGACATTCTTTGGAGTTAAGTTTTGATTGCATTTCATCCTCCTACTTGCAGTATTGAGCCTATTTCTGGTTCCCTCTTTCTAGTTACAATACTATTACCTCATTAATTTTCATCACTAGCCAAGCGAAGCCCTTTTTATAACCCTTTCAACTTGACACCATGTACCCTAAGAGGAAACATTCCCCTGAGTGTTCACATCTTGCATGCACCTCCTTGCATTGAGCATAGGTATGTTCCATTGTTGGAGCTAGTTGCTTACTTGTGACACTCATTTCCTCCACTGTGCCATAGCATTCATTTTATTATGAAAAAAAAAAATAAGATGGGTGGGAAATGAATATTATCTCATGTTGGCAGGAGTCATGTTGCCTTTGAATAGAGAAAAAACTTTTGAGTCAACTTGTCATCCAAATTTTTGGTTTAGCATGACCTTAGGAAGCTTAGCTCATTACTTAGAGTTTGCTCCTTTGAATGGTTACTCTTTCAGTCCCTATGGAGAGTTTGACTTGTTCCTCCTGCATCACAAAGTTTCATTATCAAGTCTATGATTATGGAGTCTTCCATATGTCTCATGCTCTTGTGCAAAGGATGTCTATAATCGTATGTCCGTCATTTCTCAGAACTCTTGACTTTGCATGTCAATCATACCCTTAGTGTGTCACAAAATCACATGAAGTTGTATTCCTACCATGCACCTTGGTCCTACTTTCATTATGGGTAGGTAACCTTGAACCCAACATTCGACATCTCCTCATTGGTCGCTAACTAGGGGGTTTGCCTTGTGTTCGACAGCAAGAAATCTATTCACACATTGGCATTAGTGCAGTGTCTTGGATTCCATTAGTGTTATTGGTGGTTTCATCACCTTTTTCATAAGTTTTCCTTATGGCTACTATTCATAGGGTGTTGTCTGTTCACTACTTTCATCTAGTGCATGTGATAGACACACAGGGTCATTGGTTCGTGAACATCATCTTCATTCGAGTTCCTCCAAATCATCAAGCTATTTCTTGCTATTTATTTGTACCTCGTGCTGACTGATGAGAGATGCCTTAATTCTCTCCTTTCAATGAGTCTCCTTCCATCTACTTAAACTCATATATTCTGTAAGCAAGGCAAAGTCCTATGAGTACCTAGAGGCTTGCAGTCATTAGTGGCATGTTCTCTATCCATCAACAATTGGGAATACATCAATGTCTCCTGATCGATGGATTCTTCCAGTGTTCGACCTCAACACCTTTATTCACACTTGTAAGAATGTACTTGGTACCTTGATACCTACTTTCATTATCGGTAGGTTGTCTGGTGTTTGTTAACGGTATACCTTAATGACCGGTAATCAAATGAAGTCTCATTGTGTTCAATCTCAACTCCTCTATTCACATGATGTAGACTTGAACCTTTGGAGGATCATGTAGAATACTTGAAGACATTAGTTTATAGTCACAACTTTGTTGAGTTATTGCTATCATTCATTGGACCAATACCTATATGACTTCAGTGATCATGGGAGATCAGATTGTACTCTGTTGTATACAAATATCTTCAGATTGATTTTGATATTGGTTTTCATTGGGCCTTGTTCATGACTATGAAATCTTATGGCATGTATCTATTGTGTATTTCCTATTCATTTCCATGAACAACTGTTTGGTATATTTCCCCATGGATCTATAGTGTAATTCAAATTGGCATCCATGTGTACAAAGTCTTATTATAGCAAGAGTTTCCCTCACCCCATGCAACT
Organism: Picea mariana; assembly: GCA_032191745.1. Taxonomy (NCBI): domain Eukaryota; kingdom Viridiplantae; phylum Streptophyta; class Pinopsida; order Pinales; family Pinaceae; genus Picea; species Picea mariana. The sequence goes on from JASDQU010102140.1 coordinate 15,033, forward strand.
TTCTCAGAAGGCCTTTCCATTTCCCTATGTAGACTTGAATTCCCCTTTTGCACTTCCCATAGCTAAAAAATCATATTTTTCAACATATACGTGCCCTAATAGTTATATGGAATGCATATACATAGGTTGCACCACTACAGCCTGCATACATCGGGTTTGGTGCTCAAAATTAATAAATTGTGTCAGGTTTCCATGTCATGTCACGAGATCCATGATCCTTGGCCTTCCATATACTGGAAATGTTCTAACTGAGCCCTTCAGTTCCATTTGAAGGCTATAAAATGGGCCATATCCAAATCTTGGAGGAGGAGAGAATTCAACTTTTGAGAGCTAAGTTACTCTAGAAAAATTATTCACTTCATATTGAGTCTACATCTCTTTGTCCCTTAAATTCTGAACACATTTTTCAGCCCCCAAGATCTTCCCTCTTTGATGGAGAACCTCATTGTCTCTATTATACGAGCTTTCCTTTAGTGGAGGATTAAAGTGGCAGAGGCCCAAATGGAAGGGACTTAGTTTCTTGGTTTTGAGACCTTCTAACACATAAGTTTGTCACTCATACACGTTTGTTGATAATATTTTAATAGAAATACTCTTTTCTCGTCCAATTGATGTCTTGAAAATATTTTAATTATTATTCCATGGGCCTATTTGTTATGAATGTTAATGTATTATGATATTGTATGTGATAACTTTATATATTATCACCATATGCTTGTGTATCTTGGTTGTTGAGGAAAATTTGCAGGTATAAAGCTTTGAGTCGATTTCTCAATAGTGGTCTTCATCGAACATTCAGACGAGGTAATATATCTATCTTGTCTTGTTAGCGTTTACATTTATATAGCTTACTTGGGATTAGAGTCGATTTTTGCAGTGATTCCACTTCTTGTGGTTTACCCCATTCCATAGAGTGATTTTCCTTGTAACAGGTACATCGATCAACTTTCTGTACATCATGGGATCCACCAAATATGAAGATGAATCACTCAAGAGCTTCAAATTTTTCAACATAGGTGTGGCCATGGACTTGCACTCCATCATCCCAAGTCTCTACAAGATCTCAAGAGTATATTTTCCTTGGCTAAGGAAAAATAGCATCTTCCACACCTCTAGTCCCATCAAATCTAGATCCTTCATTTCAAACTCTAAATTGAGTTCCCTCTTGCACCCATCTATGAGATTATCATCCCATGTAAGAAACATCTCATCCATATATAGGATCAATGGGAAATCATTTCCAAGCTAATCAAGTAACTATATGATCTCACATATCATGCCTTGGGTGCCTGCTTAGTCCTATAGAAATTCTTCTTTAGTCTGTAGACATGAGACTCTTTCTCATGTATCTTGTGGTTTCTCTATGTATATATATTCTGGCTACTGAATCAAGTGTCTCATCATAATATTATCCCTCTTTTTTGGATACTCCTTTGGCCACAAATCAATATTTGTACATCTCTATACTACCATATGTAGCATGCTTGATCTTGTAGATCAACTTGGAAGTCACCACAAACTTTCCTTCTGGTATCAGAACCAAGAAAAAATCCATATCCATCTCCTTCTTACTGGCTTCCTCCTCTATCATTGAAACAAGCGAAACCTCCCAGGAGGTCTCATATCTCCTCAAATCGTTTGAATATTTGATCTAGCCTCATGTCTATCAGTCCTGGAAGATGTCTTTGAATCTGAGGAGGAATACTTTCTAAATGAAAATCTTTAAGCCATTGAATCTCTCTTAGATCAGGATCACTTTGAGTTTTCATGCTCCCTTCGAATCTTGAATCCCTCTTAGTCTATATAATATCAAGAGCCATCTTCTCCCTGTGCATGTGTTACCTTCATCTAAAGTATGATCTCCTATGAACTTTCCTGGGGAGGTTTCTCCTCCCTACTAGATCATGAGGGATGGATCCCTCTGAACTTTAGCTCCTTCTGAGTTAGTACTTGGTGGGGCCACCTGCCACACTACTAGTGGAGTCATCTTCTCCTCATCATGATATGGTTCATCAATTCCATATATATGTATCTCCTTTGCATTTTTCAAAGTATCATGGGACCATGTTGGTCTCTTTCTAGTTATTGTAGCGATTCTAGGTAGTCCCTTCTGTCTCTATTGACTCTTCCTAGTGATATGAAGAGTGATCAACTTAACTAGAGGGATCTATAATCGATAATCTATCTCCATATGAAATAATTTGTATCCACAAAATTACCCTTCTTTCCAGAAGGTTCTAAGTTCTTCTTCTTCTCCTTCATTACATGGATGCGCAAAACTCTATGTTTTGGATAGTCTACTCCATGTATCAGCTAGAGACCATCTAAAGTGTTTTCTCCTAGTATGAAAACCTGGAGTTTAGCTATTGATGTCCCACTTGAGTTGTATTCTATATTTTCCTCAATCATGTACTTGGAAGTACCACTATCTAAAATACATTCTCGTCATCCTTTGAATTCTTCTCTTCAACATCTGCTTCATGTGCATGGTGCTTCTTCTTTCCCTTTTCATGTTTAAGAGGACATTGTGTGGAATAATGTCCCATCTCCTTGAAGTTGTAGCATATGATATTTGATGCATCCTTATTATAATGTGGTCTATTATATTTATTTGGACTACCTTCTTCCCTTTCTTTCCTTTTATTCACTTTTTTCGACTATATGTGAGATCCTCATGAAATAATTGGCTATTGTTTCTGACTTGTTCATTGTCACATTTCTGAGTTGATGCGTTAGAGTAAGTTTCTAGTTAGTATTCTTACTTTGATAAAGTCTGGTTAGGGAATAAAATGTTTCCTTTGGTGTATTCAATTCTCATACATTAGGTATCATATGGTCTTTTATCAAGTCTATCAAGATCCTCTTAGCCTTGATTTCATTCTTCCTGAACTTTTTTTAGTGTCTTATTCTTCTAGTTTTGGAAGCACCTTATTGACATGATATAATAAATCATTTTCCTTTATAATGATAAGTACTCTTTGCTTCAATTTTATGAAGTTATCTTCTCCATCTATCTTCAACTCTCATGCTAGTTAACATTTTCGCTGGTAGAAACCCTAGCTCTAAAAAACTTTGATTTTTCAAACTTCACCAAACTACACACTGAGGGTTGCAGGGGGTGCGCTAGGGTAGGGCACATTTATATGTGAAATAATTATCCCAAATGACCTTGGGATAGTGCTCAACAAGCTTGAAAACGTATTTCAGTGCAACTGCAAGGTACTGTTGCATCGATATTCCTTCCAATGATCAAATTGTTCTTAAGGTAACCAACTTTGATACCATGTTATATTTTATTTATTTACAGAGCATTAGAGTTATCGGTGTTCTTTTAATTATTTACCATTAACGTATATATATCATATACTGAGCAATAGTAGCATAAAAAGGAGACAAAATAATACAATAGATTTATCCTGGGAAAACCCCAAATGGGGGAAAACCCAACAACCTTTCTTAGATAGATTTCGTTCACAAAGAAAATCCAATCATAAACCAACAGATAAAACCTATCACAAAGGATATCTCAAGGTACAACTAGAAATACTACCCCAACTACAACAACAACACAATACCAATATAGTGCACCTTTTCCAAGAGTAGCACACACGAGAGAAATACTAGAAATACTAAACAAGAAGAATCTATGTCACTGTATCTTCTACGTCACCCTCCCTCATAATTTTTCCTTAATTATATGTAAATGAGAGAGTGAGAGTGAGTGTGTCTGAATGAGCTAAGGTACCTCCTATTTATAGTCTTCATGTCCTCTTTACTAGGCTGACTTCTCTTCTGGGAAGGTGTCACTTCTTTGTTCTTTATTCTTTTGGGCCAACTTCTCTTCTAGGGTATTTCCACATCTGCTCAATGGTTCTCTTTCTTATGGAATATTATTCTCATCTAAGAAAGGTCTTTTAGGATGGAAATTACCTCTCCTAGCTACCAAAATAACAACACTAGGTTGGTTTCTTTTGATTGGAATGATCTTGTGGAGCCTCGCCTTCCTTCTTTTGCATCTTTCCAGATAATGGTTCAAGTTAATTCAACATGAAATTTCCATTGTATTGTAGATGAAGGAGGGTCCACAGGTATTTAATCCTCCTTGAATTGTTAAGTGTTGGGTTCTCCCAAGCTTGTGTCCACTACCAGTGAGCTATTGGCTTTCAATAGAAGACCTAGTGAATGTTTAGGGATTCTTACTCAGTTTCCTATCGCGTTAGGTGGGAATATTGTGCTTGTTGATATGTTAGTGGTTCCAAGACCTTTAGACTTCAATATGCTTCTTGGGCATGATTATTTTTATGTTATGAATGTTGTGGTGTCTACGCTCTTTCATGTGATGCATCTCCCACACAACAAAATAATTTTCTCTATTGATCATCCTTCATTTGACAACCAACATCCTAGTTTGACTTTATCTAATGTTTCTCATTTTTTTGTTCCTAGTGTTCGAGTAGACTTTTCCACACCACGAGTGAATTATGTAGTGTCTTATCCTCAACACTCAATTTCTTTTGAGAAGGATCCTTTAAAATTATGTTCTCCTTCTCGAGACAAGGTCTCGACAATTGATTAGGTGTTTTATCTAATGGACTCACATAATCCCTTACTTCCCCCCATTCACCTAAGTGATATTGGATTTATTCTTGAGTATGATCTTTTTTGTTTTTAGACCTCGAGCCCTAGTATCGGTGAGTCTTCAAGTCTTGGTTTCATGGATGTTGAATTTCCTTTGGATGAGGCTATCCTTGAAGATGTGATTTTGGATTTTCAACCTCCTTCTAAATCAGAATCCTTACAGGTAGTTTACCAAATAAGACCTTAACTTGAGCATAGAAATGGGATCTACTTGGAGAAGTAATATGCATAATCCACAAGGGTATGCGGTACTTTGTACATATTGTACTTTTAGGGTTTGTTGTTTTCAATTTTTGCATTCCATAATGCTTGTTATTATGAAAGGTTTTTATATTGGAATTATTAACTTCTTGGTGAGTGTTTTTGGTCTTATATAGAAGACTTTTGAGACATTTTATTTGGTCCCCTTTCATCATGTTGATCCATTCTGACAAGTAATTATCTTGAAACTATCATATAGGTTATATTTTTCCCTCGATTTTTTGCATTATTTGTTTCTTGGTTCATTTTCCCTTAGAATCGACCCCACTGAGTTGTGACACAAAACCTTATTTTTTGTCTAAGAAATGTCTTAATTCACATGGTTGATCCTATCACTCATTGGTTCCCTAGTTAGTACCTTGTTTTTAGTTTGGCTCCCATAATGAAGTACTTTCATAGGCTCGTAATCCCTGTTTATTTCCTCCATGACATTGCATTGAAGCCTCATAAATTCTTCTCATTCTTATTCTAGATAATACCCCATGGGGATATCTTACTTATGTGTTAATTTGTAATATTGCATTGCATCTGACTGCTCTCACTTTTGGGCCTAATGTTGGCTTCAACTTGTTGTTTCTCAATCATTTTCTTATGCATTCTTATCAGTCGCTAGCCTTGCAATTTTTACCTTTGTGATTTTACATCTGTAACCTAGGAGGAAACATTCCTCGTAGTTTCCATATCATGAACATGATTCCTTTCATTTAGAATAAGTATGTTCCTTGCGCTTGGAACTAGTTTTCTTTCCCGCAACACTCTTTTCCTCTACTGTATTGTAGCATTCTTTTAACTTTTTTCAGGCTTTCATAATACAAAAGAGAAAAAATAATAATAATAAAAAAATCATGTGAATGAGTCTTATTTACCATTATTTCCCATAGTCGAGTCATCTCTAAACAAAGCATAAATGTTTTAGTCTAGTCTCAATAATTTGGGTTAGTACGACTTTAGGAAACTGAACCATATACATCGAATTTTTAATCCTCTGATTGGTTATTCTTCCATTCACTATGGAGAGTCTGTTGTTGCCTCTCACATCACAAAATTATGTCAATATTCATTTTCAGTCCATGCTTCCTAAGTCACATATTCTATCGTGTTCTTATTCAGAGAAGGTTTTATCCAGTGTCGACGATTTCATAGAATTCTTGGCTTTGCAAGTCGGCCTTCCCTTGTGTCAAGTACATCTCAGAATAAAAATTGTATTTTTCCTATAGTCGTGCTGGTATGGAAGGTCCCCTTTGAATTCATGTTTGTGGGTTAATATCTTATCGACTATGACAAAATGATTTTAAATTTTAACCTAGAGTCACACCCTAGCCCTATTTACATCATTTATAGGTGACCTAATTATGCTCAGTTGATGACATTCCATGATTAGTCGCTGACTGAGTGGTTTCCCTTGTGTTCAATGGTAAGAAAATTATTCACACTTTGGGATTTGTGCAGTACTTTGGATTCCATTAGTCCCCATTGGTGGTTTCCTTTACTTTGTCGACAATATTCCTTATTTCATATTATTCATAGGGTCTCTTTCATGCATTATTTACATCTGGTACACATGGGGGACATACTTCGTGGTGGTCCTTTAAATATTTCATCCAAGTTATTCCAAATCTTTGTCCTTCTGCTACTCCTCATGTTGGATTGATTTGAAATCGGTGGTTAGCAATTTACACAATATGACTTCAATTTTATGAAGACCTTTTCTGACAATGCATGTGAATATATAGGCGAAAAAAACTTAAATAATGAAGAGAAATAACATATAACACAAATAAGAAAACCATCAACCAGATTAGACACTAGAAGTCGATAACGGAGTTTGGAAAAACTCACCTACGTCTTCGGGCCTTTGTCTTCAGTGAGGGAGGCTTCTCTATTCAAAATTCAATGCTTACAATCTGCATCAAAATTACATCATATAGGGATCTAAATGACTCAGTTGTATTCTGGTTTGTCTCAGAATCTTGACGCAATAGATGACACTAAAAATGGAGTAATAGAACTCGCATAAACTACCTCCAAAGCTCAACTACTCTTCAGTACTCAAGACAACTTGACCTTGGCAATTTCTTCCTCAAATTGCTTCAAGATTCTTTGTTGCTTCTTGATTTATTCAAACCTCACAATGGATTGTCTTATATAGCCATGAGGTAGAGGGATCAAATCCCAAAAACCACTTCTTATGGCACTCAAATTGGTCTAGTATCCACCAAGAAATGGCCAAATTAACCAAAACTGCCCAAACATCAGTGAGAAAATCACTATTATATGGTCAAAAGCCCATTTTTAGAAATAATATGGGCATAATCCCCCCAATATGAGTGCACTCCCCCTAAAATTGGGCATATTTTTAAATATGTGGCCAAGCGCTCCCCCCCTAATCCCTAAACCATGGTCATGTGGTTTTAACCCATAGGGTCGCACCTTAGATACATGCCCAAACCATGGTCATATCTCTGTATCGTTTGGAGGACATATGCTACTAGCACACAATTTGAGATTGAGTATAACTGGATGGTGTTGGAGCGCCCAAATGGTAAGCGGTGGTCATATCTATAGAAAATAACACATGGGTTGGGGCTTAGCCCCAGCCCCCTTCCACCCATACACTTTATACATTGCAAATAAATAATATAAAGTGGGTTATGATATAACAAGAAGTAACATGGTGCAATGATATTCAGACTTTGGTGAAGGTGCTATGCTTGTAGGAGAGGTCGTCGGTTCGATTCTTGCTAACTCCACAAGTTTTGCATATGACACTTTTGTAGAATTCCTGCAGAAACCTCGATAGATCTAGAATTCTAGTTAAATTGAACACAAACAATTTGTTGATATTCAAGAGATGAGAGAAAGTTTTTTCTCCATAAATYAGAGAATTATATTAATCAAAAATAAATATACATGAGCAACCATCCTCAAAAAGAAGAGAGGAGGTGAATATATAGAATTTCCAACATAGAAATTCTAGTAAAACAAAGCTAGAAATAGCTAAAATAGGTGTCATAAGCTAAGRGAGACCACATAGTTCGACCTAGACCACTAAATATACATGTCACACACTCATTAATGTCCACAAGAGTCAAGTGATGTGCATTATCTCACTTAATCTCACTTAACTGACAAGAGAAGCAGTTCCAACTCACTTAACTGACCCGAAATAGTAGTTACTAATAATAGTAATGACAAAAATCATTAATTAAGGAATAAATCTCTCACTCAAAGAGGAGGTGTGCATTCCCCAATAATATATGATTTTTGCATGGGGGAGTTGGAATAAATCAAGGATAAATCAAGAATAAATCAAGAAAAATTAAGAAAATCAAGAACCGAGAGTTGAGTCTTGATCTAAAATTAGCCGTTTTTCCTAAAATCTAGGGATGAGGCGCCCTTCTTCTCTATGTGGCCAAATTAGGTGAAATAAAGTGTAAATGAATGTATTAACCAAGATCTAGGAGTCTAATCTAGGTATAAACTAATGTAAGTTAGGATTATGCTCCAACACCCCCCCTTAAGCCTAATTGTAATGACAAAAAATTTGAGTCCC
>JASDQU010102140.1:23579-43501 GCA_032191745.1 Picea mariana
AAAAAAAGAGGAAAAAAAATCATGAGTGGCCAAAAGTGACCTACTCAGTTGTCTCCACCACTCCAAGCATAGCTCTCAGTTCTGAAAATTTCTTTTCAGTGAAGGACTTGGTGAAGATGTCTGCAACCTGCTTCTCTGTGGGGTAGTACTGCAGTGAAATGACTCTGTCACGGTTTAGCTCGCGGATGTAATGCGTGTGAATATTGATGTTCTTGGTCCTCTGCCTCTGAATTGGATCAATCGATATCTTAATGGACCCCTGATTGTCACAAAATATGACAGTTAGAAGTGGATACTGAATACCAAACTCGGAGAGAAGCCCCTGCAACCAAACAACCCGTGTAGCTGCATTCACTGCACCTCTATACTTTGCCTCTGATGTAGATAAAGAAATATTGGATTTCTTCTTGCTAGACCAACAGAGTGGCCCTGAACCAAAGATGAAAACATAAACAAAGGTGGACTTGTGGTCTGTACCATCGCCAACCCAATCAGAATCTGTGTACCCAATTAGTGAAAGTGAGCAATCTGCAGCATAAAAGATACCAAAACTGGGAGTACCTTTCACATATATAAGGATTCTCTTTGCATCTTTCCAGTGAAGCTCATGAGGCTCCTGCATATATCTAGAACAAACTCCTACTACAAAAGAGATATCATGTTAGGTGTGAGTAAGATACAACAAACTCCCAACCAACTACCGATACAGTGTACTGTCCACCAAAGGTGTAGTACCCACATCCTCAAATCTGACCCTTGAAAGAAAGGGAGATGTTTTTGGATTGCATTATGTCATCTGAAAGAGGAAAAATAGATATGATGCATACTTAGACTATGCCATATTGATCCCTGAAGTAGACCGAGAAACTTCAAGACCAAGAAAGTAGTGAAACAGTCCCAAATCTGTCATGGAAAATCGATCGTGCAATGTCGATTTTGCCGAATCAATAGTTGAAGTAAGGTTCCCTATCATCAGTAAGTCATCTACATAAAGTACTATCAAAAAAAGGGAATAGTCATGTTGCAGAAAATAAACATTTGGATCAGATTTTCATCGAATGAGTCCAATGGAAAGCAAGAAAGAATCCATCTTTGCATACCAGGCTCTAGGAGCCTGTTTTAGGCCATACAAAGATTTGTTTAATCTGAAAACGAGGAAAGAGTTTTGAGTGTATCCCTATGGCTAACCCATATATATATTCTCCTTGATATCTCCATGAAGAAATGTACTCTTCACATCCATGTGGTGAACTTCCCATCTGTGAGAAGCGGCAATGGCCAAAACTAGTCGAATGGAGTCCATTTTTGCAGCAGGTGCAAATGTCTCTGTGTAGTCTATGCCATGTACCTGTGAGTATCCTTTTGTGACAAGTAAAGATTTTTACTTTCTGATCTCACCATCTGCAGAAATATTTGTTCTATATATCCATCGGCATCAAACAAGCTTTCTTCCTTTTAAAAGTGGAACCAAGTCCCATGTGTTGTTGTCCATAAGAGCAGAGTACTCTTCATCCATGGCAGCCTCCCAAAGTGGGTTTCTAGCAGCCTCAGAGTATGAATTTGGATCTGAACCAAGTGACATATAGCAATGTATGCGAAGAAATTTTTTTGTGGAATCCAGGGCTTGAGGAGCCCCAAAAAACTGTGATCTAGTCCTTCTTGTATCTGTAGGATCACCGACTAGTTCACCCACATCTTGCAGGGTTTTCTCTGCCCAAGTTGGCAACTGAGTTGGATCAGCCATGACCTACTCCTAATCCTCTGTATGAGACCTGAAAGGCTTCTCTGATGGCTGTTCTGAAGTGCCCGAAGAATTTTCTGACTCCTTCTCATCAGTGACAACAAGCGATTCCTTGGCAGGGTGTTCTGAAAAATAATGCAGTGATTCTTCTTCAAACTTCACACTTTGAGATAGAATGAAATTTTCACTGTGAGAGTCCAACAATATATATCCTTTGACACCTTCAAGATATCCAACAAATATGAATTCAAAACTTTGAGGCTCTAAATCCTTCCTCTTACTTGTCAGAATGTGAGCCCATGCTCGTGAACCAAAAATACGAAAGTGCAACACTTTCGGTTTCTCACCGGTCCAACATTCAAAAGGAGTGGTTCCTTTGAGTGATTTGTAAGGAACTCAGTTCTAAATGTATGTTTCACAATTAATATCTTCTGCCCTTATCTTGGGATCTAATGATTTCGACTGGAGCATACAATTGGACATCTCTTTTAAGGACCGTTTTTTCCTGTCCACAACACTGTTCTGCTGTGGTGTATATGGCATTGTGTGTTGTAGTTGTATACCTGCATCAATACAAAGTTGTTGCACATATTTTTTTACATACTTCCCCCCATTATTAGTACGAAGTATCTTAATCTTACACCCAAACTCATTCTCAGCAAGTGCTTTAAATTCTATAAGGCATTCAAATACTTCCGATTTTAATTTAAAAAAAATACCCAAGTAAAGCGAGAGAAATCATCTATGAAGATGAGTACATATCAAGCCTTACTGATTTAAGGATACGGGAATGGGCCCTTTATGTCATTTTGAATCATCCCAAGAGGTGAAGAAGCTCTATGTGCCTTCCCTTTGTCAAACTTTTTCTCTGGATGCTTGCCAAGAATGCATCCTTGACATACATCGCTTGTGAATTTAATAGCTGGCAATCCTTCTACCATGTTTTCCTTGCTGAGTTGATGCAAGTACTTATAGTTTAGATGGCCAAATATTTCATGCCATAACCTGCTGATATCATTAGATTGTGACGGAAATACAGTGCTAATAAATTTAGGAGCAAATTGGGAGAACAAATACAAACGAGAACCGTGATCTGCAATTCCATGTGCAAGCTATGAGCCTGTGGAAATGTCAGTAATCACTGCAGAGTCTAGATTGAAATCTACCTTCCTTCCAGAGCCAAAATGAGTGATATGATATATAAAGAGAAGATTTGTGGATAGCAAGGGAACATGAAGCACATTTGTGAAGCATTCCCCTTCAAGATCAACAATTCCTTCTCCACACACCTTTGCAGGTGTGGCATCTCCCAAGTAAATTGGGGATCTGGTGCTTTCTTCGATGGAGGTAAATTCATCTTTTGATGTAACCATATGGTTTTATGCAACTGAATCAAAGATACAATATGATGGAGTAGATGCGACATTCATTAAAGCATGACCATCTTGTGCTCTCCCTCCCGTTCTGCTATCATCTTTCTTCTTTGCATTTTTGGGCATCGTGAGATTGTGTTGTTGCAATTGCTTAGCCATCTCATCGATAGTCTTCATCATGCAACTTTATTCGGGATGAAAACCTTTGGAATAGTATATGAAAAGTTTTCTTTACTTATTCTTCTTAACCTTAGGCTCATAAGAGTTATCTGAAGATTGTGCGGATCTCTCCTTCTTTGATTCAGAAAATTTACATATTCCTCTTTTCTTGTCTTTTCCACTACTCTTTGGAGCATTAGTAGTTGCAAGTGCTTGGTTCTTGGAACGCTTGATGGCACCCATTTGGAATAATTTATCTTTCTCTTGAGTCAATGCTGCAATGAAATCATTCAATGGAGGCATTTTCCATTTTTCCTGAGTCAATTTAGATGCTTGAAAAGACAACACAAATATGGAATATTCAGGGCCTAATTTCGAGAGAATTGAAAGGATGAGTTATTCTTCCTCTTTCGTGACTCCACATGCATTAATTTCAATGAGGGATTTGAACTTGGTGAAAAATTCTTGCATATTTCTGAAATGAATTGGACTTAGGGATATGAGTTCATTCTCCAATTGATGCACTCTCATTGCATCCTTCTTGCCAAATAGTCCTTCCAACATGGTCTAGACCACATTGGGAGTAGTGGATCTACTGACATGAAAGAGGAGATATCTAGAAATTTATAGGAATATCAGCCCAATTGCTTCATCTAATTTATTGAAATACTTTATCTTCTCCGCTGCAGCAGTCGGTTCTTTCTCTGTTCCCATTGTTACGCGGTAAAGCCCTTTGCTTTGGAGGAGCAGAGAGATCTCTGTCTTCCATTCGAAGTAATTGAAAGGATTTAGAATGAGTTTTGTGGGATGAGAGAGATGATACATTGATTCTTTTTGCACCTCTTGATGATCTATACCTGCAAATAAAACCGTGTACAATCCACTAGATTCAATCTAGCTCTGATACCATGTAGAATTCCTGCAGAAACCCCGATAGATCTAGAATTCTAGTTAAATTGAACAAAAACAATTTGCTGGTATTCAAGAGATGAGAGAAATTTTTTTCTCCATAAATCAGATAATTATATTAATAAAAAATGAATATACATGAGCAACCATCCTAAAAAAGAAGAGAGGAGGTGAATATATAGAATTTCCAACATAGAAATTCTAGTCAAAAAAAACTAGAAATACCTAAAATAGGTGTCATAAGCTAAGGGAGACCACATAGTTCGACCTAGACCACTAAAGATACATGTCACACACTCATTAATGTCCAAAAGAGTCAATTGATGCACATTACCTCACTTAATATCATTTAACTGACAAGAGAAGCAGTTCCAACTCACTTAACTGACCTGAAATAATAGTTACTAATAATAGTAACGGAAAAAATCATTAATTAAGGAATAAATCTCTCACTCAAAGAGGAGGTTCACATTCCCCAATAATATATGATTTTTGCATGGGGGAGTTGGAATAAATCAAGGATAAAACAAGAATAAATCAAGAAAATCATGAAAATCAAGAACCTAGAGTTGAGTCTTGATCTAAAATTACCAGTTTTCTCTTAAATCTAGGGATGAGATGCCCTTCTTCTCTATGTGTCCAAATTAAGTGAAATAAAGTGTAAATGAATGTATTAACCAAGATCTAGGAGTCTAATCTAGGTATAAACTAATGTAAGTTAGGATTATTCTCCAACAACTTCAACCAGAACCTAGGTGCCACGTGGTAGCCCAAGTTTGGGCCACGTGGAACCACCCAATTCGTCAAGATGATTCCACTATTCAAACATTTATTGAGCTACTTTTCAACCGAACATACCCTCCACTTGTCTGAGTCATACCCTGCCATGTGTCATCATAAGGTAGGGCCACGTGGCACCTATACGAGCGTGCCATGTGTCACCCTTCCAGTGGTGACACATGTCACCTCTTGGTTGGTCCACATTAGATATACATAATCTTCCTACTATACTTCCACGTCATTTGTATGGTCATAAGGCCTATACAGTCAGCTTCCATGTGACACTGTATGGATTATACAGTCAACATTTTTTTGCATGTTTGGGAAAACGAACAGATCGTCATAACTTGAGAATATGATGTCCTTTTGAGATCGTTCAAGTTGCATGGGGTTTGTATCAATGAGGCCTATGCACAAGTTTGTTTTGAATACATTCTGAGAACATTTATGTTTAGGCCTTTTTTAGCCCCATTAAGCTCCTGGATCAGAATTTGGATCACACTTTCCCACTAAAGACCTTTTGGTCCCCAAAAGGTTTATTACATCAATCGAATATATACTTACATCAATCAACTAATAAAAAAAAACCTATACTTAACATTAACTAGACCCAATAAGTGATTTCATAAATCAAATCAGTTTTATTACATCAATGAGAACTGACACTGAATCGATTTACATATAGGACATAAAATTTTGCCAGTTCTAGGTGGATGACCCATATCCTGCCAATGGAGTGCCACGATCATTCCTCTACTTCTTTGCAGCATCCTCTTCTTTCCATTCTACAATTTCCTTCTTCTCTTCTGCAACGTCCTTCTGCTCTGGCCCTGTAGGTGTTGTGGAGCGTCACAACCCTAGATGTGAATTCCAACAACTATCTTCACAATGTCCATTCTTATCACAATGTGAGCCAGTGTTTCATGCTCAAAGGAATTTGATTATGCATTTCTTTGACAGAGTCGAATCCCCATTTGATTTCTCTAACTCTTATCTTGGATGCATTGAATTTTCACACAGACTCTTCTTGACCTGTAGTGTCACATCATCTACTCTTGGCATACTCATGGTTGCCATGATCTTTTTCCTGTATAATTTTTGTTTCCAATAGTATGCAACACAATGGTTATGAATGCTAAAAAATGTGCATGGATTTTTTCTTCTAATAAGTTCCATGACTTTAGCATGCTCATTAGTAAAGGTGGCTAAAGGGGATTTATACCTTTCAACCTTTTTTACCTTTCTTCTGTGACTCATTGTTTGCGTTGCTCTTGGCTCGAGATGGTTATTTTATTTGACGAGTTTGAAACCATTCCGGTGTCAGATCTGGATGTTGATCCCMAAAATGGTCAACATTGTGTCCAAACTTCCGACAGTGTGTGCAAAAAACCACCGTACTGTCATTGTCAAAATATTCTCCTACGTAACTCAATCCTTCACAAAGTGGTMTTTCTTGCACATCAATCAACGCATCTTTCCCTTGGTGATATTTTTGAATGCATTTTCCTTTCCTGTATTCGAACTTTTATAGAATTATCATACCCGTTCCTTTGGTATGTTTCTCAAATGCTACAATATCCTGATGGTCGGAATCCACTTCTTGATGAGCTACAGGAGAAGCTGGAGTGTAATGAGTACTTTCCATTGACGAGGAGAATGTGCCAATGGCCTCTCCTACTGACTTCTACTCAACTAGAGTATAAAGGGTATATGAATCTTCCTCATAGGATTGCTTATGGAATGGATGAATTCCATAATCCCTGACAGGGCTCGGGCTTCTAACAAAAGGGATTCCTTCAACTAGCCTTTCTTCCATTGCTAACATCATTGTTCTCATTCTTTCCCTGTGTTCCTCGAGGATTTGCACCAATCTTCGTAGTTCAACATTATCTCATTGAATCATTTGGTTAATATCCTCGATCTCTCGGAGTCTGGCTCTCTTCATTATTTTCCCCATATTCACAATTCCTGCAAAATTTAGCTTGCTATGATACCACATGATCTAAAATCAGTGCTTAGCAATTTACGCACTATGACTTCAATTTTATCAAGACCTTTTGTGACAATGCATGTGATTATATAGGAGATAGAAACTTAAATAATGAAGAGAAATAAAAGATAACACAAATAATAAAACCATCAACCGTATTGGACACTAGAAGTTGATAATGGAGTTTAGCAAAACTTGTCTACATCTCTGGGCCTTTGTATTTAGTGAGGGAKGCTTCTCTATTCAAAATTCAATGCTTACAATCTGCATCAAAATTACATCATACAKGGCTCTGACTGACTCATTTTTATTAATCTATGTTTCAGGAACCTGATGCAACAGAAGACACTGAAAAAGGATTAATACAACTCACAGAAACTGCCTCCAAAGCTCAGCTACTCTTCATTGCTCAAGACAACTTGACCTTGGAAAGTTTTTCCTCAACTTGCTTCAAGCTTATTTTCTAATTATTGATTACTTAAAACCTCAAAATGGCTTGTTTTATATAACCATGAGGTAGAGGTATCAAATCCCAACAACCCACTTCTGGTGGCACTCAAATTGGTCCAATATCCACCAAGATATGGCCAAATTAACCAAAACTGCCCAAAAATCAGTGAGAAAATCACTATTATATGACCAAAAACCCATTTTTAGCAATAATATGGGCATAAGACCCCAATATGGGTGTTCTCCCCCTAAACTTGGGCATATGGTTAAATATGTGGCCAAGCACAAGCCCAAAGAGCTGTGTGATGGATACGCGTCCATAGGGTCGTGCCCTAGATACACATCCAAACCATGGTCAGAGCCCCGTATCATTTGGAGGACATGTGTTACTAGCACGCACTCTGAGATGGAGTTTAACCGGATGGTGGCAGAGCATCAATGGTAAGCGGTGGTCATATTTGTAGCAAATAACCCATGGGTTGGGGCTTAGCCCCAACCCCCTTCCGCCCATACACTTTATACATTGCAAATATATAATTTAAAGTGGGTTATGTTATAACAAGCACTAACATGGTGCAATGGTATTCATTCTTTGGTGAAAGAGCTATGCTTGTAGGAGAGGTTTCTGGTTTGATTCGTACTAACTCCACAATTTTTACATATGACACTTCGACCAACACCTGGGTGCCACGTGGCACCACCCAATTTTTTGAACTGATGCAACTTGTCGAACATTGATTGGTCTAGCTGTCAACCGACTGTACCTGCCAGATGTCTACGTCCTACCCTACCACGTGTCACCGTACGGTAGGGCCACGTGGCACCTATCGAGTGTGCCACGTGTCACCCTTCCAGTGGTGACATGTGTCACCTTTTGGATGGTCCACGTCAGTTGTACAGAATATTCCCACTACACTTCCACATCATTTGTATAGCCATATGGCCTATACAGTTAGCTGCCATGACACACTGTACAGACTACATTGTTTTTCCTATTTGGGAAAATGAACAGATCACCATAACTTGAGCATACGATGTCCATTTAATCTCGTTCAAGTTGCATTGGGTTTGTATCGACGAGGCCTATGAAAATGTTTGTTTTGAAGACATTCTGAGAACATCTAGGTTTAGGCCTTTCTTAGCCCCATCAAGCTCCTGGATCTTAATCTGATTGGGGATGCCTTAATGTGTAATATTACAGATATAAAAAGTATGAAAAATAGAAATAAATAGCTAGAAATGGAAGATGAACAACAATATAACCAGAACAATACCACTATAATACCAAAATGATACCGGAATAACACCAGAAAAAGCACTTTGATTACTGAGAGAAATGTTCACTTGCCTCTTAGAGGGGGAAACCTCCAGTAGAGTGGAGCTCTATTACAATAATATCCAAGAAAAAAGTTCGCATACCCTCGACTCCTATTTATACTAAATATTTCTATCAAAAGGACCATCTAGAGGAAGATCCTTCTAGAAGTGAAAGCTTCTATTAGGTCTTCTTACATTGGACTTATTCTTCCTTATTGCTAGGCCTTATTAATATTGAGCTTTATTACGTGGAAATATATTATTATACCTACGTGAGGGGTTAGGTCCATAACATTATTCCCTTTTTCCAATGGATCTTTTCCTATCGACTTCAACACATCTTGCTATGTGACAGGGATCTAGAGTCATTATTATTACCTTGGGGCTTGTAGTCATCATTGGTAGGTTCCCTCACTATTGATAGTGGTAATACATCAATGTCCCCTGATTGATATATTCTACCAAGTGTTTGACATCATATCATCTATTCACACTTGTTATATTGTACTAAGTACCTTAACGCCCATTATCAATATTGGTGGGTTGTCTCATGTTTGTTAATGGTATACATCAATGACCAGTAATAAAATGGTGTCTCATTATGTTTGACTTCAACACACCTTTTCACATGGTGCAGAATCGTACCATGATGGTCGATTTGAAGACCTCAGGAATGCAGTAACATTCCCTCTTTTATGATGTCTCGTGAGTTGCAATTGAAAATTACCACTCTTCACATCGGTATTTGTGAAGAATAAGTTATCCATCTCCTGCCCCATATATCCTTCACTGATTATGAGACATAGATCCACTGTGTATCTCTTTTGTGGCTATGATCTCTATTTGACATGGATCCACCATGTATATCTTTCATGAAAATTCTCATTACTTTTTATCTATACATTCTTCATGGATACATAATTTACTTTATTGGAAGCCATGTGTATCATCACACCTAAGCATGGGTATGCTCACCTCGGGAATTGAGTTTTTTGACTTATTTTTGTGTTGGTTGTTCTCCTTATATTGGATTTTGGTGACCTTCACCCTGGCTAACTACTCTTCAAAGAGTTATAATGTATTTCGACCATCAGTTTCTCTTCTGACCTCACACATTAGGGGGCATATGTTATAGAATCAATTTCCACCTTTGAAACATTAATTTTATTGTTGTTCTAATCCCTATCATACTTGCAGAAAAATCTTCCCCATACATCCTTGAGTCCTTCTAAAAAACATTGTTTAGGAAGATGTATGCACCCTAACAGTTATGCAACACATATATATGTAGGTTAATCAAGGGACAGTCATGTACATGATAATAAATATTGAAAAAAATATAACTATTCCTAATTAAATGTTGATTTACGGGGTTGATTAGTTTCCTAACTCCTTTTACCCATAATCAACCATCTCTAACCAACTAGAGACCTCATAAAAGGATAATTTTGACCATGGAGAAATAAAATGATACTTTGCACATTAGAGAGAACACCATTTTGGATAAACCCGTCGAGTCTGTAAGCCCATACATATCATTGTTGTTGCTAGTTTTTTGATCTGTAAACCCTTTTTCCAACCTCTTTCTGATCACCAACCTATCTGACCAAGAGTCTCCCATATATTCTCTTCGGGTTTGTGGTGAATTTAGAGTAAAATCCAACCCTTGTTGTAGGAGTCGAGTTGGAGGAATCTAGAGTTCTTTCAATAGGGCAGTGTCACATATTACATGTAAAATATGTAACTACCTAACATTTGTTCATCAATAATATAGAAAATCATACATTCGAAATGTATTGTTTTGGTATTGTTTAAATATGCAATTCTTTTATATATACTTCATAGAATACTAATTGCTTTGATCTTTCCATCATTTTTCATAGGACTAGTGGGTAGTTATTAGAATAAATACCTCTTTTTATAGTTCTTCTTGTTCAAGGTTCTTGCAAGTTGCAGAGGAACCATTGGAAAATAGGGAATAGGCTCCAACAATTGGGAACAACATCAATTATTGGATGTCTGGTGAGTTAGTCTTTCTCTTTCCCCCAATATTTAGTTATTTCCTTTGAATTCAATTTTAATATCTTTGTTAAGTATTCTTTATGGAATTTTTTTCTTATACAATCATTGGTACGTTGCAGTAATCCCACTACTGTAAGAGAGTGTTCCCTAAAAACACTTATGTCAAATTGATACATTCTTCACTAGTTTTGTCACATTGCGACATTCCTCAAGGGTTATGTTGAATTCATGATGTTCCTTACCGGTTTTTTCATGAATGTCGCAATACAACAAAACCATTAAAAAATGTCACAATACCACAAAACCCTTGTGATATACATAAAAAATTTGATAGAGCCCTTCTATAACATCACACTATGACAAAAACCTTGTGATATTCAATTGCAATGTCCATGAAGGCCTGATATGTCATCTAATGATTTTTCTCAATGGTTACGTGGTATTATGCCATCCATTTTCATCGACTTATTTTGAATTACTATATTCCTCAATGGTTATGTCCCAATGCAATGTTTCTCAAGGGTTACATTGGGATGTGACATTAATCAATGGTAATTTCATATTGCAACATTTATCATGTTTGACTTATGTTGAATTACTATGTTTCTTAATGGTTGTCACATTTCAAGTTTGTTTAATGGTTTTAGTGTAATGCGGTATTGTTAATAGTTGACTTATGTTCATTTGTTACGTTCCTCAATGATTATGTTGCATTTAATTTTTCATCAATGTTTTTGTTATTATGTGACATTCATCATGGTTACATACCATTCCTATAATTGTTCTTCAATGGTTACATTCAATACCTACAATTGGTTTAATACACCTTACAACACTTGACACTTGATAATGTTTAGTGAAGTATTTAAACTTGGAATGATTCAATTTAACAATATTACAACACAATTGGAATGATTTAATTTAAGAATATTACAAAACTTGAAAGTTTATAATGTTTATTCAATTACTTGAACTTGTAATGATCAAATTTGAGAATATAGGAAGGCAATTATGCAATCACCTTTGTTATAAAGTGAAAAACAAGTTTAAAAACATAAGGTAAGGTGGCTATTGCATATTTTACTTTCAAGTTTAAAAGTAACAAAAGAGTATGGTTATAGAAGTGAAGTGAAATTGTATTATATTCATTGTCAATGTTTTTCCACAAGAAAATTGCACATTATATTTAGATATATAATCAGTTTACATAGTCGTAAAAAACCATTACAAACAAAGGCCTTTCCTTGTGTCTTCTCCACCAAAAAAATAAACTACATCTCGTATCAAAAGACAGATGATACCATAGTTCCACCATGATGTTTGTCCAAAAAAGGAAATAATATAACTATCTCCAAAATAACAAAGGTCAAGAACTTATTCAAAAAACTTTTGACACTACATTCATACCACATAATATCCTTAAAAAAAAAACATCATAAAACAACATGATTCAGAACTGCTAGTACAGATTTATAAAAACTCTTGGTCCCTCATGACCATCATTCCACTGATTGTATGTGATAGCTTTAGGACACTCATATAGATCATTTTTTGATAATAAATCAGCCTCGTGATTTTCTTCTCTGAAAACATGGGCAAATGTGATGATAGAAAAGTGCTTGATGAGATCCCTTACATGATCTTTCCAACAATCGATGGAAATTACCTGCATAGAACCAATATTCTTTATCCAATCAATAACAATTTTTGAATCTCCAATGATGTGGATATATGAAATAGAAAGTTTGTGTGCCAATGTGAGTACAACCCATGCACCCAAGAGTTCTTCTCTTGTGTTGGTTCCCCCACCACAATTGAGAATCCACCTATAAACTATGTGATCATTTAGTTTTATAACACCCCCTGTTCCATTTTGTTCCCCATTTGTTTGTGCTGCCCCATCAAACCATCCAATGATTCTATGTTGAGGCAAGATATGGGCAGTGCACCTAAAGTATTTCTGAGTTTTCTGGGAACTATGGTAAGCCACAACAACAATATATAGAATACAAACCTTCTCCATAGATGACGCCTTTGAATAAAAAATAACCGGATTTCTTTCATTCCAGATATACCAACATATAAATGTTGGCATAGAAGAGTAAATATAATTCTTTCTAGTCCAATAATCAAAACAATCCAACACTATGGATCCCAACCAACCAACGACCAACTTATAATGTTTTATAATTTTTAACCAAACAATGCATGTGAATGGACATTTGACAAATAGATGAAAACTTGATTCTTTGTTACCTCTACAAAGAAGACATAGACCAGGCTCTTGCCATCTGCGCTTGAGAAGGTTATTCCAGGTAAGCAACTTGTCTTCAATGAGGAGCCACATAAAAAGTTTGATCTTTTGTGGGCACTCCTAGGTCCATAAACTCCTCCTCATGCCTCCATTAATGTTCTTCCATAGCTCAGCTTCCAATGCATTATAAACATTCTTAGTAGTTAAAATGTCGGTATAGTCATCCCATGTCCACCTTAACTCATCTTAGTAATCTGCAAGTGTTATTCCCACATCAATCAAATGATGTATGTATCTCTCCCATTCAAATGCAAGTTCGCCCACCAAGCCCAAGTCAATATTGTTAAGCCAATTGGTGCAAATAGTGTCTAGTGTCAGAGCACTTCTTACTTGGTAAAGATAATATACCTAGTGGTCATTTAATTTTTTTATCAACTCCGTCGATAGATAGGATCCCTTACCCATCCCCAGAATTTCATCCTTACCCATAGTGATAGAAACCGCCACCCCTAGCTTCCAAGCTAGCCAGTGCACAAACAAAGGTAATGCATTTCTCAAATTCTTCCAAGTTTGAGAGCCAGAAGGAAGCGATGGGTCAGCTGTGCACAACCATGTTATCACTGATGTGTGAGGAATATACTTATCTTTCAGAACCCGCTTCCATATCCCAGGATGCATCAAACCGTGCCAAAGAGATTTTGTAGCTAAGGCTCTCGAGAAACAAAATATTTTTCTAATCCCCCAACCACCAAACTTTTTTTGCCTAGCTAATATCTCCCACTTGCATAAATGATAGGAAGATGGATATTTTGCGCTAGACCACATGTAAGAGAAGGTCATCCTATGGAAATCCAGTTCAAGACTATAACTGGAATGTGTGCTAACACCAACCAATACACCGGCTATCTTTCCAACACTGCCTTTATAAAAGAAAATCTACCTCCCAGAGATAGGAATCGGTTACACCAGTGACAGATTTTGTGTTCATATTTCTTCATAAGTCACTATCAATCAACCACCTTATAACTGTCCATATTTAAAAAATATCCCAAGTATTTAAAACCAACAGACAGACTAATGATACCAAAATGAAACATTGTAGTCAAATGATTAAGAAAATCTTGTTGTACACCAAAATGATGGAAAGTAGACTTGTTAACATTGATCTACAAACCAGAAGCACCACAAAAAGCAGATAAAAGTGTATGAATTTCCTGTCATTCAACGAAAGATGCATTTGACATTATTGTCACATCATCCACAAATAAGAGATGGAGAATTCTTACCAATCAAGAGACTTTTATATCCGTCAAAGTCCCTTCCATATAACTATTTTTCAATGAGAGGCCCAACCCCTCCATTACCAGGATAAATAATAGTGGAGACAGTGGGCATCCCTGATGCAAACCTCTCCCACTGTTGATAAAATTTGTAGCTTCTTCATTGATCAGAATGGCTAGTGATGTTGATGTTAACAAAACTTGAACTCCCACATGAAATCAAATATCCCAAGGAACTTTCATCAGAAGTCGAATTTCCTAGAGATATTATTGGAGCACACTATAGCCTGGATCGACTACTAATTGATATCTACAAAAATTCCAAGCAACATTACCATTTTCCTGCTCAAGCAATGCATTACATAAATATTGTGGATATGATTGAAATGATGAAACACCTCGCTTGAATTCCTTATGAAAAGTGTCATTATATTCACAAAATGGTACTCACACAAATATAAAAATTCTAAAAATTTTGGTCCATTGAGATTTGCAGAGCTTCCAACAATAAATAATAATTAATTTATCACCTTGCATTTTAAAAATGTAATATATGATGAGCCTGTATCCCATGCTCTATATTCGATCTCACTTACCACATCTTCGCCTACGTCATCTTTTATTCCATTCAAATATCGAGTTACGAGGAAGATTATAACTCTTCCCCGTAACTCGATCTGCAAAAATTTAACCAGCATCAGCACCCAAGATTTAACCAACACCCACACTGTAATGTTTTTCATATTTTTCAAAATTTAAAAATACCAATGTTTCAAAAACTTAAGTAAAATTCAATATCTTTTTAAATCACTTTCATTTTAATTTTTTGTCATAAAAATATTAATATTTTTATTATTAAATCATTAAAAAAATATTTAAATTTTTATCATAAAAATTTAAAAATTTAATATTCTTTATAATTATTAAATCATTAAATATATAATCTCTTTTAAATTTAAACATTTTTCCTTTTAAATTTAAACATTTTTCAAACCAAAAAACATCACATTTCACATTCATTTTTTTAACATATTTTCATGAATGTTGCATTCATTTTAATGTTTATATATTTTTTAAAAGTTTAAACATTTTTCAAATCAAAGAACATCGGAGTTATGGATTTTAAGTTCATGGGAGGTAGTATGGGCTCTGTAGTAGGCGAGAAAATAACCCGTCTGATCGAGCGCGCTACTGAGGAATCTCTTCCAGTCATTATGGTGTGTGCTTCCGGAGCAGCACGCATGCAAGAAGGAAGTTTTAGTTCAATGCAAATGGCTAAAATAGCTTCTGCATTATATATTCATCAAAAGGATAAAATGTTGTTATATGTATCGATTCTGACGTCTCCGACAACCGACATCACATTTCACATTCATTTTTTTAACATATTTTCATGAATGTTGCATTCATTTTAATGTTTATATATTTTTTAAAAGTTTAAACATTTTTCAAATCAAAGAACATCACATTTTATTGGAACATATTTTATTGAACGTTGCATCCATTTTAATGYTTATATGTTTCACTCACCTTTATACAAAAGAACATAGATTTGCAATCTAAGAATAACCTTTTTCAACTTTTTCCATGATCATTTCGTTTTGCATTCATTTTAATGTTTATATATTTTTTAAAAGTTTAAACATTTTTCAAATCAAAGAACATCACATTTTATTGGAACATATTTTATTGAACGTTGCATCCATTTTAATGTTTATATGTTTCACTCACCTTTATACAAAAGAACATAGATTTGCAATCTAAGAATAACCTTTTTCAACTTTTTCCATGATCATTTCGTTGCAATCAAACATAGAAAAGATTTTAGTCTTTGAATATATAAACTATGAATATATATTTTATAATATAAACTATATATATTATATATATAATTTATATATATAAACTATGAATATAGTCTATACATAATTTATATATAATAAATTATTTATAATTTATATACAATAATATAAACTATAAATATATATATCGTATATATAGTTTATACATAAATTATGAATATAGTTTATATATTAACTATGATAGTTTATATACATAGAACTTTGGATGTTTTTTTTTTAAGCATCAGGGTTCTTAATTAATGTTTAAAAGTCAACATTTCTCTATTATAGAGTTGAGTTGGATATTTTTGATAATCTAAAAGAAGTTTTTCAGTACAATTTTATTGCTTTTTTGGAAGGGTTCAGGTATCTGGGTTACCTTCTAAAATCGGGTAGTTACAAGGTGGAGGATTGGCATTTGCTCATTTGAAAATTCGAGAAGAGAATCAATCTTTGGTACAACCGATGAATTTTTATTAAAGGATTCTATGTACTAATACAGACAATCTTGGAGGGCCAACCAATCTATTGGATGGCTATGGCGCATATTCCCTCATCAGTGCTCAATCAGATCCATCAATTAGTTTTCTCTTTCTTACGGTCAGGGGAAAAAAAAACAAAGCTATCATTTTTGTAAGTGAGAGATCATAGCTCGGCCTAAAAGCTACGGTGGACGGGGTATGAGAAACATTTACGGGCTTTATAGGGCCTTGTAAACTAATACACTTTGGAGAGTTTTGATGAAAAGTAGCATTTGGCATCATGTTATTAAATACAAGTACCTTCCTCATGAATCAGTTACGAGGTGGCTGATATCGGCATCAAGTTTAGTGGTGCAGGGATCACAGACATGGAGAAATATCCAAAAATCTATTCATCTTATTCTACATTGTCTTGCTTGGATCCTAGGTTCAGGGCATTCCATCATTATTGGAAAAGATAAAATCCTTGGAATGGGAAAATACATGATCTTGTCTGAATATCTAGTAACAATGCTCAATCATAAAAATGTGTACTAGTTGTATTAGGCTAGCCGCACATGACACGATCTACTCCATTTGGCTAAAGAGTGAGGAGTTGGTCCAGGTGGGATATATAGCGCTTGAATGGGAGAGGTACATAAGGGATTTAATAGAGTTGGGTGTTCAATTGTGAGTTAGACTAGATGCCTTAAAATGGACAGATGGTGATTTTTCAGGCCAACTCACAACAACAAATATTTATAATGCCTTAGAGACAAATAAGTGGACTAATAAGATTGGAGGATGGAGAAAAAAACTATGGGTATGGGTATGGGACTGTCCAAAAAAAATCAAACTCTCTGTTTGGTTGGTTGCAAAAAACAAAATCCTCACATGGGATAATTTACAACACAGACGAGATATAGGGCAAGGATTATGTCAGCTGTGCAAAAGAAATTGGGAGTCGGTAAACCATCTGTTTGTGAATTTCTCCTTTACTATTTCTATTTGGGATAAAATCAAAGTATCAATTCCTCTCATAACTGGGTGGAATGGTGCAACAATTACTGAGTAGCAATTCTTTTCCAGCCTATATCTGTTGGTACATATAGATTGAAAGAAATTACTCCATCTTTGAAATTGGGAATCCTTCAATTCAAAAGGTAGTCTACAAATCTTTAGCCACACTGGATGGCTCCAAGAAAAATGTTAAAATATCAAACCGGATAGCATCTGACGCATGGAGATCTAGGTAGACTATTATTGGGTGATTTGATGGGGCTGTTCAACAAAATGGTGAACAAAGTGGGGCTGGCGGAGTGATAAAGATCAATGATCATACAACTTATAAATGGACTATAAATTGTGGACACAGAACAAATACCAGAGCTGAGTTTATGGGGGTATGAGAAATACCTACCTTTGCTTCTCGGTTATCTTTCTCTGAGATCCTTGTTCTTGGAGACTCCAAAATAGTCATAGATTGGATAAAGGGAAAAGGTTCATTATAGGTTGTCACCTTAGACTACTGGAAGGAAAGGATAGTTGATTTCATCAAGCTCTTCATGACTATTTGCTTTGGCCACGTTTGTATAGAAGATAATCAAGAGGCAGATCATTTATCAAAACAGGCTCTCCTGAAGCATCCTGGAAACATTGCATATTATCTATGTGAAGAGGGTCATGAGAGCCAAACTATGTTTCTAAGTTTATACTAGAGATGGTGTTTTTTAATAGGGGATGTCTTTTGTGTAGCATGATAACCGACCAATATTAAACCTTATATATACACTGTATTTATGGTACTCATAGAGATAATTGGAGTTTTAGTTGGGGGATTTTGTACCCACTATTCAGTATATATGATGAACGGTTCAAGGAAACTATGAAAACTTTTTGATGTAGAATTATAATATGTGAACAATTATATTTACATTATAAATATAAAAAGAAATTTTATGTGGAAAAATATAAACTATAATTTATTGTATATAAACTATATATAATAACCCATATAATTTATATATATATATATATATATATATATATAAACTATATATTTATATATACTATAAATTATATATATAATATGTATAGTATAAATATATAGTTTATAATATATATATAAACTATACATATTTTATATATAGTTTATAAATTATATATATATTTTATAATTTTTTTTTTATCATTTTCAACTTTTTAAATGATGATTTCTATATTTTAGTCTCTCACATTCTTTCATGATCATTTCACTATTTGGAAATGGATAATGAAATGGGATACCTATTTGGAAATGGATAATGAAATGGGATACCTATCTTAAGTATTTAAAATTAGATAATGAAATGTTTTAATGATCATTCCACTATTTGAAAATGGATAATAAAATGGGATAGTGATTTTAAGTATTTGGAATTAGATAATGAAATGTTTCAATTATCATTTTACTATTTGGAAATGGATAATGAAATAGGATATTAATCTTAAATTTTTGGAATTAGATAATGAAATGGGATAATAATCTTATTGAAGGTTTTAATTGTTCACTCTTTTAAGGTTTCAATATATATATATATATATATATATATATATATATATTATGAAAAAATGTTACACATGAATATGAATATTGAGATTTGTTTGGTTAATTAATTTTGTTTTTTAAAATTTATCAATTTATTTTCCATCTCACTTTGATAAGAAGTTGAAGTTAGATTTTATCACACTTATAGATTGTATTTTTGTATGTTAATTTTGCATTTTGATGTCCCAAAATTTTAAAGGATTATTGTTCTCACAATTTGTATTGCATTCTTCCCTTTCCTTATTATTTAAACATTATCTTCTACTTTCAAAGAAAAAAGACTTGATATGCATTAGATTACACATTCACTACTAATAATGATTGAGCCAATAAAATCTAAAAACCACATTAACCTAATTAAATGAAAAAATAAATCAACATATGAGACCACCTAATTTTAACTTAAACTTGACATATATTTATCAAACATAATTTGAACATTAAAATATCCACTATTTATTATAGCTTTTGACAACAATCTTCACTCTTTGAATACTTAGAATACTTAGGTATCACCATATTTATGATGCATCATATTTTCTCCATTGAGGACTTGTTTTGTTTTTACCTATACCAACACATAAATGCAGCTTGATGTTTTCATCAATTTATGTATATTGAGAATTTAACAAGGGTATTAATTATTTTAGACATATGTTTTTTTTTCATGTTTTTACCCTTTAATCCAAGGTATTTTTTAAATTTTTCATATTCATCTTATTAAGACTCTTCCATTATATAGACATATGTTTTTTTTT
>JASDQU010102140.1:60489-78126 GCA_032191745.1 Picea mariana
CATTAAAATGGATGCAACGTTCAATAAAATATGTTCCAATAAAATGTGATGTTCTTTGATTTGAAAAATGTTTAAACTTTTAAAAAATATATAAACATTAAAATGAATGCAACATTCATGAAAATATGTTAAAAAAATGAATGTGAAATGTGATGTCGGTTGTCGGAGACGTCAGAATCGATACATATAACAACATTTTATCCTTTTGATGAATATATAATGCAGAAGCTATTTTAGCCATTTGCATTGAACTAAAACTTCCTTCTTGCATGCGTGCTGCTCCGGAAGCACACACCATAATGACTGGAAGAGATTCCTCAGTAGCGCGCTCGATCAGACGGGTTATTTTCTCGCCTACTACAGAGCCCATACTACCTCCCATGAACTTAAAATCCATAACTCCGATGTTCTTTGATTTGAAAAATGTTTAAACTTTTAAAAAATATATAAACATTAAAATGAATGCAACATTCATGAAAATATGTTAAAAAAATGAATGTGAAATGTGATGTTTTTTGGTTTGAAAAATGTTTAAATTTAAAAGGAAAAATGTTTAAATTTAAAAGAGATTATATATTTAATGATTTAATAATTATAAAGAATATTATTTTTTTTAATTTTTATGATAAAAACTTAAATATATTTTTAATGATTTAACAATGAAGAATATTAATATTTTAAATTTTTATGACAAAAAATTAAAATGAAAGTGATTTAAAAAGATATTGAATTTTACTTAAGTTTTTGAAACATTGGTATTTTTAAATTTTGAAAAACATGAAAAGCATTACAGTGTGGGTGTTGGTTAAATCTTGGGTGCGGGTGTTGGTTAAATCTTTGCAGATCGAGTTACGGGGAAGAGTTATAATCTTCCTCATAACTCGATATTTGAATGGAATAAAAGATGACGTAGGAGAAGATGTGGTAAGTGAGATCGAATATAGAGCATGGGATACAGGCTCATCGTATATTACATTTTTAAAATACAGGGTGATAAATTAATTATTATTTATTGTTGGAGGCTCTGCAAATCTCAATGGACCAAAATTTTTAGAATTTTTATATTTGTGTGAGTACCATTTTGTGAATATAATGACACTTTTCATAAGGAATTCAAGTGAGGTGTTTCATCATTTCAATCATATCCACAATATTTATGTAATGCATTGCTTGAGAAGGAAAACGGTAATGTTGTTTGGAATTTTTGTAGATATCAATTAGTAGTCGATCCAGGCTATAGTGTACTCCAACAATATCTCTAGGAAATTTGACTTCTAATGAAAGTTCCTTGGGAAATTTGATTTCATGTGGGAGTTCAAGTTTTGTTAACATCAACATCACTAGCCATTCTGATCAACGAAGAAGCTACAAATTTTATCAACAGTGGGAGAAGATTGCATCAGGGATGCCCACTGTCTCCACTATTATTTATCCTGATAATGGAGGGGTTGAGCCTCTCATTGAAAAAATAGTTATATGGAAGGGACTTTGACGGCTATAAAAGTCTCTCGATTGGTAAGAATTCTCCATCTCTTATTTGTGGACGATGTGACAATAATTTCAAATGCATATTTCGTTAAATGGCAGGAAATTCATACACTTTTATCTTCTTTTTGTGGTGCTTCTGGTTTGTAGATCAATGTTAACAAGTCTACTTTCCATCATTTTGGTGTATAACAGGATTTTCTTAATCATTTGACTACACTGTTTCATTTTGGTATCATTAGTCTGTCTGTTTGTTTTAAATACTTGGAATATTTTTTAAACATGGACAGTTATAAGGTGGTTGATTGACAGTGGCTTCTAAAGAAATATGAACACAAAATCTGTCACTGGTGTAAATGATTCCTATCTCTGGGAGGCAGATTTTTTTTKATAAAGGCAGTGCTGGAAAGACAATTGGTGTATTGGTTGGTGTTAGCACACATTCCAGTTACAGTCTTGAACTGGATTTYCATAGGATGACCTTCTCTTACCTGTGGTCTAGTGCAAAATATCCATCTTCCTATCATTTATGCAAGTGGGAGATATTAGCTAGGMAAAAAAAGTTTGGTGGTTGGGGGATTAGAAAAATATTTTGTTTCTCGAGAGCCTTAGCTACAAAATCTCTTTGGCACGGTTTGATGCATCCTGGGATATGGCAGCGGGTTCTAAAAGATAAGTATATTCCTCACACATCAGTAATAACATGGTTGTGCACAGCTGACCCATCGCTTCCTTCTGGCTCTCAAACTTGGAAGAATTTGAGAAATGCATTACCTTTGTTTGTGCATTGGCTAGCTTGGAAGCTGGGGGTGGCGGTTTCTATCATTACGRGTAAGGATGAAATTCTAGGGATGGGTAAGGGATCCTATCTATCGACGGAGTTGATAAAAAATTTAAATGACCACTAGGTATATTATCTTTACCAAGCAAGAAGTGCTCTGACACTAGGCACTATTTGCACCAATTGGCTTAACAATATTGACTTGGGCTTGGTGGRCGAACTTGCATCTGAATGGGAGATATACATACATCGTTTGATTGATGCGGGAATAGCACTTGCAGATTACTAAGATGAGTTAAGGTGGACATGGGATGACTATACTGGCATTTTAACTACTAAGAATGTTTATAACACATTGGAAGCTGAGCTATGGCAGAACATTAATGGAGGCATGAGGAGGAGTCTATGGACCTAGGAGTGCCAACAAAAGATCAAACTTTTTATGTGGCTCCTCATTGAAGACAAGTTGCTTACCTGGAATAACCTTCTCAAGCGCGGATGGCAAGAGCCTAGTCTATGTCTTCTTTGTAGAGGTAATGAAGAATCAAGTTTTCATCTATTTGTCAAATGTCCATTCACTTGCATTGTTTGGTTAAAAATTATAAAACATTACAAGTTGGTCGTTGGTTGGTTGGGATCCATAGTGTTGGATTGTTTTGATTATTGGACTAGAAAGAATTATATTTACTCTTCTATGCCAGCATTTATATGTTGGTATATCTGGAATGAAATAAATCTGGTTATTTTTTAATCAAAGGCGCCATCTATGGAGAAGGTTTGTATTCTATATATTGTTGTTATGGCTTACCATAGTTCCCAGAAAACTCATAAATACTTTAGCTGCACTGCCCATATCTTGCCTCAACATAGAATCATTGGATGGTTTGATGGGGCAGCGCAAATAAATGGGGAACAAAATGGAGCAGGGGGTGTTATAAAACTAAATGATCACATAGTTTATAGGTGGACTCTCAATTTTGGTGGGGGCACAAACACAAGAGAAGAACTCTTGGGTGCATGGGTTGTACTCACATTGGCACACGAACTTTCTATTTCATATATCCACATCATTGGAGATTCAAAAATTGTTATTGATTGGCTAAATAATATTGGTTCTCTGCAGGTAATTTCCATCGACTGTTGGAAAGATCGTGTAATGGATCTCATCAAGCACTTTTATGTCATCACATTTGCCCATGTTTTCAGAGAAGAAAATCAGGAGGCTAATTTATTATCAAAAAATGCTCTATATGAGCATCCTAGAGCTATCACATACAATCAGTGGAATGATGGTCATGAGGGACCAAGAGTTTTTATAAATCTGTACTGGCAGTTCTAAATCATGTTGTTTTATGAGTTTTTTTTTTAAGGATATTATGTGGTATGAATGTAGTGTCAAAAGTTTTTTGAATAAGTTCTTAACCTTTGTTATTTTGGAGATAGTTATATTATTTCCTTTTTTGGACAAACATCATGGTGGAACTGGGGTATCATCTGTCTTTTGATACGAGATGTAGTTGATCTTTTTGGTGGAGAAGACACAAGGAAAGGCCTTTGTTTGTAATTGTTTTTTACGACTATGTAAACTGATTATGTATCTAAATATAATGTGCAATTTTCTTGTGGAAAAATATTGACAATGAATATAATACAATTTCACTTTACTTCTATAACCATACTCTTTTGTTACTTTTAAACTTGAAAGTAAAATATGTAATAGCCACCTTACCTTATGTTTTTAAACTTGTTTTTCACTTTATAACAAAGGTGATTGCATAATTACCTTCCTATATTCTCAAATTTGATCATTACAAGTTCAAGTAATTGAATAAACATTATCAACTTTCAATTTTTGTAATATTCTTAAATTAAATCATTCCAATTGTGTTGTAATATTGTTAAATTGAATCATTCCAAGTTTAAATACTTCACTAAACATTATCAAGCATCAAGTGTTGTAAGGTGTATTAAACCAATTGTAGGTATTGAATGTAACCATTGAAGAACAATTATAGGAATGGTATGTAACCATGATGAATGTCACATAATAACAAAACCATTGATGAAAAATTAAATTCAACATAATCATTGAGGAACGTAACAAATGAACATAAGTCAACTATGAACAATACTGCATTACACCGAAACCATTAAACAAAATTGAAATGTGACAACCATTAAGAAACATAGTAATTCAACATAAGTCAAACATGATAAATGTTGCAATATGAAATTACCATTGATTAATGTCACAACCCAATGTAACCCTTGAGAAACATTGCATTGTGACATAACCATCGAGGAATATAGTAATTCAAAATAAGTCAATGAAAATGGATGGCATAATACCACGTAACCATTGAGGAAAATCATTAGATAACATATCAGGCCTTCATGGACATTGCAATTGAATATCACAAGGTTTTTGTCATAGTTTGATGTTATAAAAGGGCTCTATCAAATTTGTTATGTATATCACAAGGGTTTTGTGGTACTGTGACGTTTTTTAATGGTTTTGTTGTATTGCGACATTCATGAAAAAACCGTTAAGGGACATCATGAATTCAACATAACCCTTGAGGAATGTCGCAATGTGACAAAACTAATGAAGAATGTATCAATTTGACATAAGTGTTTTTGGGGAACACTCTCTTACAGTAGTGGGAATACTGCAGCGTACCAATGATCGTATAAGAAAAAAATTCCATAAATAATACTTAACAAAGATATTATAATTGAATTCAAAGGAAATAACTAAATATTGGGAGAAAGAGAAAGACTAACTCACCAGACATCGAATAATTGATGTTGTTCCCAATTGTTGGAGCCTATTCACTATTTTCCAATGGTTCCTTTGCAACTTGCAAGAACCTTGAACAAGAAGAACTATACAGAGAGGTATTTATACTAATAACTACCCACTAGTCCTATGAAAAATGATGGAAAGATCAAAGCAATTAGTATTCTATGAAGTATATATAAAAGAATTGCATATTTAAACAATACCAAAACAATACATTTCGAATGGATGATTTTCTATATTATTGATGAACAAATTTTAGGTAGTTACATATTTTACATGTAAGATGTGACACTGCCCTATCGAAAGAACTCTAGATTCCTCCAACCCGACTCCTACTACAAGGGTTGGATTTTACTCTAAATTCACCACAAACCCAAAGAGAATATATGGGAGACTCTTGGTCAGATAGGTTGGTGATCCGAAAGAGGTTGGAAAAAGGGTTTACAGATCAAAAAACTAGAAACAACAGTGATATGTATGGGCTTACATACTCGATGGGTTTATCCAAAATGGTGTTCTCTCTAATGTGCAAAGTATCATTTTATTTCTCCATGGACAAAATTATCCTTTTATGAGGTCTCTAGTTGGTTAGAGATGGTTGAGTATGGGTAAAAGGAGTTAGGAAACTAACCAACCCCGTAAATCAACATTTAATTAGGAATAGTTATATTTTTTTCAATATTTATTATCATGTACACGACTTTCCCTTGATTAACCTACGTATATGTGCATTGCATAACTGTTAGGGTGCATACATCTTCCTAAACAATCTTTTTTAGAAGGACTCAAGGATGTATGGGGAAGAGTTTTATGCAAGTATGATAGGGATTAGAACAACAATAAAATCAATGTTTCAAAGGTGGAAATTGATTCTATAACATATGCCCCCTAATGTGTGAAGTTAGAAGAGAAACTGATGGTCGAAATACATTATAACTCTTTGAAGAGTAGTTAGCCAGGGTGAAGGTCTCCAAAATCCAATATAAGGAGAACAACCAACACAAAAATAAGTCAAAAAACTCAATTCCCGAGGTGAGCATACCCATGCTTAGGTGTGATGATACACATGGCTTCCTATAAAGTAAATTATGTATCCATGAAGAATGTATAGATAAAAAKTAATGAGAATTTCCATGAAAGATATACATGGTGGATCCATGTCAAATAGAGATCATAGCCACAAAAGAGATACATAGTGGATCTATGTCTCATAATCARTGAAGGATATATGGGGCAAGAGATGGATAACTGATTCTTCACAAATACCGATGTGAAGAGTGGTAATTTCCAATTGCAACTCACGAAACATCATAAAAGAGGGGATGTTACTGCATTCCTGAGGTCTTCGAATCAACCATCGTGGTATGATTCTGCACCATGTGAAAAGGTGTGTTGAAGTCAAACATAATGAGACACTGTTTTATTACCGGTCATTGATGTATACCATTAACAAACATTAGACAACCCACCAATATTGATAATGGGCGTTAAGGTACTTAGTACAATATAACAAGTGTGAATAGATGATCTGATGTCAAACACTTGGTAGAATATATCAATCAGGGGACATTAATGTATTACCACTGTCAATAGTGAGGGAACCTACCAATGATGACTACAAGCCCCAAGGTATTAATAATGACTCTAGATCCCTGTCACATAGCAAGATGTGTGGAAGTCGATAGGAAGAGATCCATTGGAAGAAGGGAATAATGTTATGGACCTAACCCCTCACATAGGTAGAATAATATATTTCCACGTAATAAAGGTCAATATTAATAAGGCCTAGCAATAAGGAAGAATAAGTCCAATGTAAGAAGACCTAATAGAAGCTTTCACTTCTAGAAGGATCTTCCTCTAGATGGTCCTTTTGATAGAAATATTTAGTATAAATAAGAGTCGAGGGTATGATAACTTTTGTCTTGGATATTATTGTAATAGAGCTCCGCTCTGCTAGAGGTTTCCCCCTCTAAGAGGCAAGTGAACATTTCTCTCAGTAATCAAAGTGTTTTTTCTGGTGTTATGCTGGTATCATTTTGGTATTATTGTGGTATTGTTCTGGTTATATTGTTGTTCATCTGCAATTTCTAGCTATTTATTTCTGTTTTTCATACTTTTTATATCTGTAATATTACACATTAAGGCATCCCCAATTAGATTAAGATCCAGGAGCTTGATGGGACTCAGAAAGGCCTAAAACTATATGTTATGAAAATGTCTTCAAAACAAACATTTGCATAGGCCTCGTCCATACAAACCCAACGCAACTTGAATGAGATTAAACGGACATCGTATGCTCAATTTATGGTGATCTGTTCATTTTCCTAAATAGGAAAAACAATGTAGTCTGTACAGTGCATCATGGCAGTTGACTGTATAGGCCATATGGCCATACAAATGATGTGGAAGTATAGTGGGAAGATTCTGTACAGCTGAAGTGGACCATCCAGAAGGTGACACATGTCACCACTGGAAGGGTGACACGTGGCACACTCGTAGAGGTACCACGTGGCCCTACTGTACGGTGACACGTGGCAGGGTACGACGTAGAAAGTTGGCAGGTACAGTTGGTTGACAACTATCCCAATCAATGTTCGATAAGTTACATCAGTTCGAAAAATTGGGTGGTGCCACATGGCACCCAGGTGTTGGTCAAAGTGTCATATGCAGAAATTGTGGAGTTAGTAGGAATCAAACCGGAAACCTCTCCTACAAGAAAATCTCCTTCACCAAAGAATGAATACCATTGCACCATGTTAGTGATTGTTATAACATAACCCACTTTAAATTATATATTTGCAATGTATAAAGTGTATGGGCGGAAGGGGGTTAGGGCTATTGGTGCTCTGCCACCATTCGGTTATACTCCATCTCAAAGCGCCTGCTAGTAACACCTGTCCTCCAAACGATACGGGGCTCTGACCATGGTTTGGATGCATATCTAGGGCGCGACCCTATGGACGCGTATCCATCACACAACCCTTTTGGCTGGCACTTGGCCACATATTTAACCATATGCCCAATTTTAGGGGGAGAACACCCATATTGGTGTCTTATGCCCATATTATTGCTAAAAATGGGTTTTGGGCCATATAATAGTGATTTTCTCATTGATTTTTGGGCAGTTTTGGTTCATTTGGCCATATCTTGGTGGATATTGGACCAATTTGAGTGCCAAAAGAAGTGGGTTGTTGGGATTTGATCCCTCTACCTCATGGTTATATAAAACAAACCTATTTGAGGTTTGAATTAATCAATAATTATAAAATAAGATTGAAGCAAGTTGAGGAAGAACTTTCCAAGGTCAAGTTGTCTTGAGCAATGAAGAGTAGCTGAGCTTTGGAGGCAGTTTCTATGAGTTGTATTAATCCTTTTTCAGTGTCATCAGTTGCATCAGGTTCCTGAAACAGAGATTAATAAAAATGAGTCAGTCAGAGCCCTATATGATGTAATTTTGATGCAAGTTGTAAGCATTGAATTTTGAATAGAGAAGCCTCCCTCACTGAATACAAAGGCCCGGAGATGTAGACGAGTTTTGCTAAACTCCATTATCAACTTCTAGTGTCCAATATGGTTGATGGTTTTCTTATTTTTGTTATGTTTTATTTCTCTTCATTATTTAAGTTTCTATCTCCTATATAATCACATGCATTGTCACAAAAGGTCTTGATAAAATTGAAGTCATAGTGCATAAATTGCGAAGCACTAATTTTGGATCAAGTGGTATCATAGCAGGCTAAATTTTGCAGGAATTGTGAATATGGGGAAAATAATGAAGAGATCCAGACTCCAAGAGATCGAGGATATTAACTAAATGATTCAGCGAGAGAATGTTGAACTACGAAGATTGGTGCAAATCCTTGAGGAACACAGGGAAAGAGTGAGAACAATGATGTTAGCAATGGAAGAAAGGATAGTTGAAAGAATTCCGTTTGTTAGAAGCCCGAGCCCTGTCAGGGATGATGGAATTCATCCATTCCGTAGGCAATCCTATGAGGAAGATTCATATACCCCTGCTACTCTAGTTGAATAGAAGTCAGTAGGAGAGGCCATTGGCACATTCTCCTCGTCAGTGGAAAGTACTCATTACACTCCAGCTTCTCTTGTAGCTCATCAAGAAGTGGATTCTAACCATCAGGATATTGTAGCATTTGAGAAACATACCAAAGGAACTGGTATGATAATTCTATACAAGTTCGAATACAGGAAAGGAAAAGGCATTGGAAAATATCACCAAGGCAAAGATGTGTTGATTGAGGTGAGAGAAAGACCACTTTGTGAAGGATTGAGTTACGTAGGAGAATATTCTGACAATGACAGTACGGTGGCTTTTTGCACACACTATCGGAAGTTTGGACACAATGTTGACCATTTTTGGGATCAACATCCAGAGCTGACACCGAAATGGTTTCAAACTCGTCAAATAAAATAAGCATCTTGAGCCAAGAGCAACACGAAATATGAGTCGCAGAAGAAAGGTAAAAAAGGTTGAAAGGTATAAATCCCCTTCACCCACCTTTACTAATGAGCATGCTAAAGTCATGGAACTTATCAGAAGAAAAACTCCATGAAGATTTTTTAGCATTCATAACTATTGTGTTGCAGACTATTGGAAACAAAAATTATACAGGAAAAAGATCATGGCAACCATGAGTATGCCAAGAGTAGATGATGTGACACTACAGGTCAAGAAGAGTCTGTGTGCAAATTCAATGCATCCAAGATAAGAGTCAGAGAAATCCAATGGGGATTCGACTCAATCAAAGAAATGCATAATCCAATTTCTTTGAGCATGAAACACTGTCTCACATTGTTAGAAGAATGGACATTGTGAAGATAGTTGTTGGAATTTGCATCTAGGGTTGTGACGCTCCACAACACCTGCAGGGCCAAAGTAGAAGGACGCTGCAGAAGAGAAGAAGGAAATTGTAGAATGGAAAGAGGAGGATGTTGCAAAGAAGTAGAGGAATGATTGTGGCACTCCATTGGCAGGATATAGGTCATCCACCTAGAACTGGCCAAATTTTATGTCCTATATGTAAATCGATTCAGTGTCAGTTCTCATTGATGTAATAAAATTGATTTGATTTATGAAATCACTTATAGGGTCTAGTTAATGTTAAGTATAGGTTGTTTGTTATTAGTTGATTGATTTAAGTATATATTTGATTGATGTAATAAACCTTTTGGGTACCAAAAGGTCTTTAGTGGGAAGGTGTGATCCAAATTCAGATCCAGGAGCTTAATGGGGCCAAAAAAGGCCTAAACATAAATGTTCTCAGAATGTCTTCAAAACAAACTTGTGTGTAGGCCTTCTTGATACAAACCCCATGCAACTTGAACGATCTCAAAAGGACATCATATTCTCAAGTTATGACGATCTGTTCGTTTTCCCAAACATGCAAAAAAATGTTGATTGTACAATCCATACAGTGCCACATGGAAGCTGACTGTACAGGCCATACAACCATACAAATGACATGGAAGTATAGTGGGAAGATTTTGCAGAGCTAATGTGGACCACCCAAGAGGTGACATGTGTCACCACTGGAAGGGTGACACGTGGCATGCTTGTACAGGTGCCACGTGGCCCTACCTTATGATGACACATGGCAGGGTATGACGTAGAAGTGTGGCGGGTATGTTCGGTTGAAAAGTAGCTCAATAAATGTTTGAAAAGTGGAATCATCTTGACGAATTGGGTGGTTCCATGTGGCCCAAACTTGGACTGCCACGTGGCACCCAGGTGTTGGTTGAAGTTGTTGGAGCATAATCCTAACTTACATTAGTTTATACCTAGATTAGACTCCTAGATCTTGGTTAATACATTTATTTACACTTTATTTCACCTAATTTTTCCACATAGAGAAGAAGGGCACCTCATCCCTAGATTTTAGGGAAAACTGCTAATTTTAGATCAAGACTCAACTCTCAGTTCTTGATTTTCATGATTTTTCTTGATTTATTCTTGTTTTATCCTCGATTTATTCCAAATCCCCCATGCAAAAATCATCTATTATTGGGGAATGTGCACCTCCTCTTTGAGTGAGACATTTATTTCTTAATTAATGATTTTTGTCATTACTATTATTAGTAACTACTATTTCAGGTCAGTTAAGTGAGTTGGAACTGCTTCTCTTGTCAGTTAAGTGAGATTAAGTGAGCTAATGCACATCACTTGACTCTTGTGGAAATCAATGAGTGTGTGACATGTATATTTAGTGGTCTAGGTCAAACTATGTGGTCTCCCTTAGCTTATGACACCTATTTTAGCTATTTCTAGCTTTTTTTGACTAGAATTTCTATGTTGGAAATTCTATATAGTCACCTCCTCTCTTCTTTTTTAGGATGGTTTCTCATGTATATTCATTTTTTATTAATATAATTATCTTATTTATGGAGAAAAAAATTTCTCTCATCTCTTGAATATCATAAAATTGTTTGTGTTCAATTTAACTAGAATTCTAGATCTATCGGGGTTTCTGCAGGAATTCTACATGGTATCAGAGCTAGATTGAATCTAGTGGATTGTACACGGTTTTATTTGCAGGTATAGATCATCAAGAGGTGAAACAAGAAGCAATGGATCATCTCTCTCATCCCACAAAACTCATTCTAAATCCTTTCAATTACTTCAAATGGAAGACAAAGATCTCTCTGCTCTTCCAAAGCAAAGGGCTTTACCGAGTAACAATGGGAACGAAGAAAGAACCGACTGCTGCAGTGGAGAAGGTAAAGTATTTCAATAAATTAGATGAAGCAATTTGTCTGATATGCCTATCAATTTCTAGATATCTCCTCTTTCATGTCAGTAGAGCCACTACTCCCGATGTGGTCTAGACCACGTTGGAAGGACTATTTGGCAAGCAGGATGCAATGAGAGTGCATCAATTGGAGAATGAACTCATATCCCTAAGTCCAATTCATTTCAGAAATCTACAAGAATTCTTCACCAAGTTCAAATCCATCCTTGTTGAAATTAATGCATGTGGATTCATGAAAGAGGAATAATAACTCATCCTTTCAATTCTCTCGAAATTAGGCCCTGAATATTCCGTATTTGTGTTGTCTTTTCAAGCATCTAAATTGACTCAGGAAAAATGGAAAATGCCTCCATTGAATGATTTCATTGCAGCATTGACTCAAGAGAAAGATAAATTATTCCAAATGGGTTCCATCAAGCATTCCAAGAACCAAGCACTTGCGGCTACTAATGCTCCAAAGAGCAATAGAAAAGACAAGAAAAGAGGAACAGGTAAATTTCCTGAATCGATGAAGGAGAGATCTGCACAATCTTTAGATAACTCTTCTGAGCCTAAGGTTAAGAAGAAGAAGTAAAGAACACTTTGCAGATACTATTCCAAAGGTTTTCATCCTAAATAAAATTGCATGAGGAAGACTATAAATGAGATGGCTAAGCAATTGCAACAACACAATCTCATGGTGCCCAAAAATGCAAAGAAGAAAGATGATAACAGAACGGGAGGGATAGCACGAGATGGTCATGATTTAATGAATGTCACATCCACTCCATCATCTTGGATCCTTTATTTAGGTGCATCAAACCATATGGCTACATCAAAATATGAATTTTCCTCCATTGAAGAAAGCACCAGATCCCCAATTTACTTGGGAGATGCCACACCTGCAAAGGTGTGCGGAGAAGGAATTGTTGATCTTGAAGGGGAATGCTTCAAAAATGTGCTTCATGTTCCCTTTATATCCACAAATATTCTCTTGATATATCATATCACTCATTTTTACTCTGGAAGGAAGGTAGATTTCACTCCGGACTCTGCAGTGATTACTGACATTTCCACAGGCTCACAACTTGCAATGGAATTGCAGATCACGGTTCTCATTTGTATTTGTTCTCCCACTTTGCTCCTAAATTTATTAGCATTGTATTTCTTTCACAATCTAATGATATCAGCAGGTTATGGCATGAAATGTTTAGCCATATAAACTATAAGTACTTGCATCAACTCAGCAAGGAAAAGATGGTAGAAGGATTGCCAGCTGTTAAATTCACAAGCGGTGTATGTCAAGGATGCATTCTTGGCAAGCATCCAGAGAAAAAGTTTGACAAAGGGAAGGCACATAGAGATTATTCGCCTCTTGGGATGATTCAAAATCACATCAATTGCCCATTCCCGCAGCC
Organism: Picea mariana; assembly: GCA_032191745.1. Lineage (NCBI taxonomy): Eukaryota > Viridiplantae > Streptophyta > Pinopsida > Pinales > Pinaceae > Picea > Picea mariana. The sequence continues at coordinate 73,720 of JASDQU010102140.1, forward strand.
TTCAATCAGTAAGGCTCGATATGTACTCATCTTCATAGATGATTTCTCTCGCTTTACTTGGGTATTTTTTTTTAAATTAAAATCGAAAGTATTTGAATGCCTTATAGAATTTAAAGAACTTGCTGAGAATGAGTCTGGGTGTAAGATTAAGATACTCCCTACTGATAATCGGGGGGATTATGTCAACAAAGATGTGCAACAACTTTTTATTGATGCAGGTATACAACTACAACACACAGTGCCATATACACCACAACAACAGAACAGTGTTGTGGAGAGGAAAAACCAGTCCTTTAAAGAGATGGCCAATTGTATGCTCCAGTCGAAATCATTAGCTCCCAAGATATGGGTGGAAGATATTAATTGTGCAGCATACATTTATAACTTATTTCCTCACAAATAACTCAAAGGAACCACTTCTTTTGAATGTTGGACCGGTGAGAAACCGAAAGTGTTGCACTTTCGTATTTTTGGTTCACGAGCATGGGCTCACATTCCGATAGATAAGAGGAAGGATTTGGAGCCTCAAAGTTTTGAATGCATATTTGTTGGATATCTTGAAGGTGTCAAAGGATATATATTTATGGACTCTCACACTAAAAATTTCATTCTAGCTCGAAGTGTAAAGTTTGAAGAAGAATCACTACATTATTTTTCAGAACACCCTGCCAAGGAACCGCTTGTTGTCACTGATGAGGAGGAGTCAGAAACTTCTTCGGGCACTTCAGAAAATCCATCAGAGTAGACTTTCAAGTCTGATACAGAGGATTAGGAGCATTTCATGGCTGATCCAACTCATTTGCCAACTTGGGCAGAGAAAACCCTGCAAGATGCGGGTGAACTAGTCGGTGATCCTGCAGATACAAGAAGGACTAGATCACAGTTTTTTGGGGCTCCTCAAGCCCTGGCTGCCAAAAAAAATTTGCTTCCCATACATTTCTATATGTCACTTGGTTCATATCCAAATTCATACTCTGAGGCTTCTGGAAACCCACTTTGGGAGGCTGCCATGGATGAAGAGTACTCTGCTCTTATGGACAACAACACATGGGACTTGGTTCCACTTCCGAAAGGAAGAAAGCTTGTTCGATGTCGATGGATATATCGAACAAATATTTCTAAATATGGTGATATCAGAAAGTAAAAATCTTTAATTGTTGCAAAAGGATACTCACAGGTACATGACATAGACTACACAGAGACATTTGCACCTGTTGCAAAAATGGACTCCATTCGACTAGTTTTGGCCATTGCCGCTTCTCGCAGATGGGAAGTTCACCACATGGATGTGAAGAGTACGTTTCTTCATGGATATATCAAGGAGGATATCTATATGGGGTAGCCATAGGGATACATTCAAAACTCTTCCCTCGTTTGTAGATTAAAGAAATCTTTGTATGGCCTAAAACAGGCTCCCAGAACCTGGTATGCAAAGATGGATTCTTTCTTGCTTTCCATTGGATTCATTCGATGCAAATCTGATCCGAATGTTTATTTTCTGCAACATGATGATTCCCTTTTTCTGATAGTACTTTATGTAGATGACTTACTGATGATAAGGAACCTTACTTCAGCTATTGATTTGGCAAAATCAGCATTGCACGATCAATTTTCCATGAGAGATTTGGGACTATTGCACTACTTTTTGGTCTTGAACTTTCTCAGTCTACTTCAGGGATCATTATGGCATAGTCTAAGTATGAATCATATCTACTTGTCCTCTTTCATATGACAGAATGCAAGAAAAGAATATCTCCCTTTCTTTCAGGGGTCAAATTTGAGGATGCAGGTACTACACCTTTGGTGGACAGTACACTGTATCGGCAGTTGGTTGGGAGTTTGTTGTATCTTATTCACACCTGACCTGATATCTCTTTTGTAGTAGGAGGTTTTTCTAGATATATGCAGGAGCCTCATGAGCTTCACTGGAAAGTTGCAAAGAGAATCCTTATATATGTGAAAGGTACTCCCAGTTTTGGTATCTTTTATGCTGCAGATTGCTCACTTTCACTAATTGGTTACACAGATTCTGATTGGGTTGGCGATGGTACAGACCGCAAGTCCACCTTTGTTTATGTTTTCAGCTTTGGTTCAGGGCCACTCTGTTGTTCTAGCAAGAAGAAATCCAAGATTTCTTTATCTACATTAGAGGCAGAGTATAGAGGTGCAGTGAATGCAGCTACATAGGCTGTTTGGTTACAGGGGCTTCTCTCCGAGTTTGGTATTCAGTATCCACTTCTAACTGTCATATTTTGTGACAATCAGGGGTCCATTCAGATATCGATTGATCCAATTCAGAGGCAGAGGACCAAGCACGTCAAGATTCACATGCATTACATACGCGAGCTGATCCGTGACAGAGTCATTTCACTGCAGTACTGCCCCACAGAGAAGCAGGTTTCATACATCTTCACCAAGTCCTTCACTGAAAAGAAATTTTCAAAACTGAGAGCTATGCTTGGAGTGGTGGAGACAATTGAGTAAGTCACTTTTGGCCACTCATCATTCTTTTTCCTCTTTTTTTTTTTTTTTTTGGGGGGGGGGTCTTTCCCACGAGGTTTTCCCTCTTTCCTCTTTTCATGAGGAATTATTTTATGTAATGAGTACCTAAAATGGCCAAGTTGTTGGGACTCAAATTTTTTGCCATTACAATTAGGCTTAAGGGGGGGTGTTGGAGCATAATCCTAACTTACATTAGTTTATACCTAGATTAGACTCCTAGATCTTGGTTAATACATTCATTTACACTTTATTTCACCTAATTTGGCCACATAGAGAAGAAGGGCGCCTCATCCCTGGATTTTAGGGAAAACTGCTAATTTTAGATCAAGACTCAACTCTCGATTCTTGATTTTCTTGATTTTTCTTGATTTATTCTTTATTCATCCTTGATTTATTCCAACTGCCCCATGCAAAAATCATCTATTATTGGGGAATGCACACCTCCTCTTTGATTGAGAGATTTATTCCTTAATTAATGATTTTTGTCATTACTATTATTAGTAACTACTATTTTGGGTCAGTTAAGTGAGTTGGAACTGCTTCTCTTGTCAGTTAACTGAGATTAAGTGAGATAATGCACATCACTTGACTCTTGTGGACATTAATGAGTGTGTGACATGTATATTTAGTTGTCTAGGTCGAACTATGTGGTCTCCCTTAGCTTATGACACCTATTTTAGCTATTTCTAGCTTTGTTTTACTAGAATTTCTATGTTGGAAATTCTATATATTCACCTCCTCTCTTCTTTTTGAGGATGGTTGCTCATGTATATTCATTTTTTATTAATATAATTCTCTGATTTATGGAGATAAAACTTTCTCTCATCTCTTGAATATCAACAAATTGTTTGTGTTCAATTTAACTAGAATTCTAGATCTATCGGGGTTTCTGCAGGAATTCTACAGAAGTGTCATATGCAAAAATTGTGGAGTTAGCAGGAATCGAACCGACGACCTCTCCTACAAGCATAGCACCTTCACCAAAGTTTGAATACCATTGCACCATGTTACTTCTTGTTATAGCATAACCCATGTTATATTATTTGTTTGCAATGTATAAAGTGTATGGGTGGAAGGGGGCTGGGGCTAAGCCCCAACCCATGGGTTATTTTCTATAGATATGACCACCTCTTACCATTCGGGTTCTCCAACACCATCTAGTTATACTCAATCTCAAAGCGTGTGCTAGTAGCACATGTCCTCCAAACGATACGGGGATATGACCATGGTTTGGGCGTGTATCTAGGGCGTGACCCTATGGGTTAACACCACATGACCACGGTTTAGGGATTAGGGGGCCAGCACTTGGCCACATCTTTAAAAATATGCCCAATTTTAGGGGGAGTTCACCCATATTGGGGGGCTTATGCCCATATTATTTCTAAAACTGGGCTTTTGACCATATAATAGTGATTTTCTCACTGTTGTTTGGGCAATTTTGGTTAATTTGGCCATTTCTTGGTGGATACTGGACCAATTTGAGTGCCACAAGAAGTGGGTTTTGGGATTTTATCCCTCTACCTCATGGCTATATAAACCAATCCATTGTGAGGTTTGAAGAAAGCAAGAAGAAACAAAGAATCTTGAAGCAATTTGAGGAAGAACTTGCCAAGGTCAAGTTGTCTTGAGTAGTGAAGAGTAGTTGAGATTTGGAGGTAGTTTCTGCGAGTTCTATTACTCCCTTTTTAGTGTCGTCTATTGCGTTAGGATCCTGAGACAAAGCAGAATACAACTGAGTCATTTAGATCCCTATATGATGTAATTTTGATGCAGATTGTAAGCATTGAATTTTGAATAGAGAAACCTCCCTCACTGAAGACAAAGGCCCGAAGACGTAGGCGAGTTTTTCCAAACTCCGTTATCAACTTCTAGTGTCTAATTCGGTTGATGGTTTGCTTCTTTGTG
>JASDQU010102140.1:78146-94661 GCA_032191745.1 Picea mariana
AACTGAGTCATTTAGATCCCTATATGATGTAATTTTGATGCAGATTGTAAGCATTGAATTTTGAATAGAGAAACCTCCCTCACTGAAGACAAAGGCCCGAAGACGTAGGCGAGTTTTTCCAAACTCCGTTATCAACTTCTAGTGTCTAATTCGGTTGATGGTTTGCTTCTTTGTGGTATATGTTATTTCTCTTCATTATTTAAGTTTTTTTCGCCTATATATTCAGATGCATTGTCAGAAAAGGTCTTCATAAAATTGAAGTCATAGTGTGTAAATTGCTAAGCACCTATTTCGGATCAATCCAACATGAGGAGTAGCAGAAGGACAAAGATTTGGAATAACTTGGATGAAATATTTAAAGGACCACCACGAAGTATGTCCCCCATGTGTACCAGATGTAAATAACGCATGAAAGAGATCCTATGAATAATATGAAATAAGGAATATTGTCGACAAAGGAAATGAAACCACCAATGGGGACAAATGGAATCCAAAGTACTGCACAAATACCAATGTGTGAATAATTTTCTTACCATTGAACACAAGGGAAACCACTCAGTCAGTGACTAATCATGGAATGTCATCAACTGAGCATAATTAGGTCACCTATAAATGATGTAAATAGGGCCAGGGTGTGACTCTAGGTTAAAATTTAAAATCATTTTGTCATAGTCGATAAGATATTAACCCACAAACATGAATTCAAAAGGGACCTTCCATACCAGCATGACTATAGGAAAAATATATTTTTTATTCTGAGATGTACTTGACACAAGGGAAGGCCGACTTGCAAAGCCAAGAATTCTACGAAATGGTCGACACTGGATAAAACCTTCTCTGAATAAGAACACGACAGAATATGTGACTTAGGAAGCATGGACTGAAAATGAATATTGACATAATTTTGTGATGCAAGAGGAAACAACAGACTCTCCATAGTGAATGGAAGAATAACCAATCAAAGGATTAAAAGCTCGATGTATATGGTTCAGTTTCCTAAAGTCGTACTAACCCAAATTATTGAGACTAGACTAAAAAAATTATGCTTTGTTTAGAGGTGACTCAACTACTAGAAATAATGGTAAATAAGACTCATTCCCATGATTTTTTTTATTATTATTATTATTTCTCTTTTGTATTATGAAAGCCTGAAAAAAAGTAAAAGAATGCTATAATACAATAGAGGAAAAAAGTGTTGCGGGAAAGAAAACTAGTTCGAAGCAAGGAACATACTTATTCTAAATGAAAGGAATCATGTGCATGATATGGACACTACGAAGAATGTTTCCTCCTAGGTTACAGATGTAAAATCACAAAGGTAAAAATTGCAAGGCTAGCGACTAAGAAGAATGCATAAGAAAACGATTGAGAAACAACAAGTTGAAGCCAACATTAGTCCCAAAAGTGAGAGTAGTCAGATTCAATGCAGTATTACAAATTAACACATAAGTAAGATATCCCCATGGGGTATTATCTAGAATAAGAACGAGAAGAATTTATGAGGCATCAATGCAATGTCACGGAGGAAATAAACAGGGATTACGAGCCTATGAAAGTACTTCATTATGGGAGCCAAACTAAAAACAAGGTTCCAACTAGGGAACCAATGAGCGATAGGATCAACCATGTGAATTAAGACATTTCTTAAACAAAAAATAAGGTTTTGTGTCGCAACTCAGTGGGGTCGATCCTAAGGGAAAATGAACCAAGAAACAAATAATGCAAAAAATCGAGGGAAAAATATAACCTATATGATAGTTTCAAGATAATTACTTGTCAGAATGGATCGACACGATGAAAGGGGACCAAATAAAATGTCTCAAAAGTCTTCTATATAAGACCAAAAACACTCACCAAGAAGTTAATAATTCTGATATAAAAACCTTTGATAATAACAAGCATTATGGAATGCAAAAATTGAAAACAACAAACCCTAAAAGTACAATATGTAAAAAGTACATCATACCCTTGTGGCTTATGCATCGTACTTCTCCAAGTAGAGCCCATTTCTAGGCTCAAGTTAAGGTCTTATTTGGTAAACTACCTGTAAGGATTCCGATTTATAAGGAGGTTGAAAATCGAAAATCACAGCTTCAAGGATAGCCTCATCCGAAGTAAATTCAACATCCATGAAACCAAGACTTGAAGACTCACTGATACTAGGGCTCGAGGTCTAAAAATAAATAAGATCATACTCAAGAATAAATCCAATATCACTTAGGTGAATGGGGGGATGTAAGGGATTATGTGACTCCATTAGATAAAACACCTAATCAATTGTCGAGACCTTGTCTCGAGAAGGAGAACATAATTTTAAAGGATCCTTCTCAAAAGAAATTGAGTGTTGAGGATAAGACGCCACATAATTCACTCGTGGTGTGGAAAAGTCTACTCGAACACTAGGAACAAAAAAATGAGAAACATTAGATAAAGTCAAACTACGATGTTGGTTGTCAGATGAAGGATGATCAATAGAGAAAATTATTTTGTTGTGTGGGAAATGCATCACATGAAAGAGCGTAGACACCACAACATTCATAACATAAAAATAATCATGCCCAAGAAGCATATTGAATTCTAAAGGGCTTGGAACCAGTAACATATCAACAAGCACAATATTCCCACCTAACGCGATAGGAAACTGAGTAAGAATCCCTAAACATTCACTAGGTCTTCTATCGAAAGCCAATAGCTCACTGGTAGTGGACACAATCTTGGGAGAACCCAACACTTAACAAGTCAAGGAAGATTAAATACCTGTGGACCCTTCTTTATCTACAATACAATGTAAATTTCATGTTGAATTAACTTGAACCATTATCTAGAAAGATGCAAAAGAAGGAAGGCAAGGCTCCACAAGATCATTCCAATCAAAAGAAACCAACCTAGTGTTGATATTTTGGTAGCTGGGAGAGGTAATTTCCATACTAAAAGACCTTTCTTATATGAGAATAATATTCCATAAGAAAGAGAACCATTGAACAGATGTGGAAATACCCTAGAAGAGAAGTTGGCCCAAAAGAATAAAGAACAAAGAAGTGACACCTTCCCAGAAGAGAAGTCAGCCCAGTAAAGAGGACATGAAGACTATAAATAGGAGGTACCTTAGCTCATTCGGACACACTCACTCTCACTCTCTCATTTACATATAATTAAGTAACAATTATGAGGGATGGTGACGTAGCAGATATAGTGACATAGATTCTTCTTGTTCAGTATTTCTAGTATTTCTCTCGTGTGTGCTACTCTTGGAAAAGGTGCGCTACATTGGTATTGTGTTGTTGTTGTAGTTGGGGTAGTATTTCTATTTGTACCTTGAGATATCCTTTGTGCTAGGTTTTATCTATTGGTTTATAATTGGATTTGCTTTGTGAACGAAATCTGTCTAAGAAAGGTTGTTGGGTTTTCCCCCATTTGGGGTTTTCCCAGGATAAATCTATTGTATTATTTTGTCTCCTTTTTATGTTGCTATTGCTCAGTATATGATATATATAAGTTAATGGTAAAGAATTAAAGGAACGCCGATAACTCTAATGCTCTGTAAATAAATAAAATGTAACATGGTATCAAAGTGGGTTACCTTAAAAAGAGTTTGACCATTGGAAGGAATATCGATGCAATAGTACCTTGCAGTTGCACTGAAATACATTGTCAAGATTGTTGAGCACTATCCCAAGGTCGTTTGGGATAATTATTTCACATATAAATGTGACCTACCCTAGCGCACCCCCTGCAACCCTCAGTGTGTAGTTTGGTGAAGTTTGAAAAATCAAAGTTTTTTAGAGCTAGGGTTTCTACCAGTGAAAATGTTAACTAGCATGAGAGTTGAAGATAGATGGAGAAGATAACTTCATAAACTTGAAGCACAGAGTACTTATCATTATAAAGGAGAATGATTTATTATATCATGTCAATAAGGTGCTTCCAAAACTAGAAGAATAAGACACTAAAAAAAAGTTCAGGAAGTATGAAATCAAGGCTAAGAGGATCTTGATAGACTTGATAAAATACCATATGATACCTAATGTATGAGAATTGAAGACACCAAAGGAAACATTTTATTCCCTTACCAGACTTTATGAAAGTAATAATGCCAACTAGAAACTTACTCTAACGCATCAACTCAGAAATGTGACAATGAACAAGTTAGAAACAATAGCCAATTATTTCATGAGGATCTCACATATAGTCGAAAAAAGTGAATAAAAGGAAAGAAAGGGAAGAAGGTAGTCCAAATAAATATAATAGACCACATTATAAGAAGGATGCATCAAATATCATATGCTACAACTGCAAGGAGATGGGACATTATTCCACACAATGTCCTCTTAAACATGAAAAGGGAAAGAAGAAGCACTATGCACATGAAGCAGATGTTGAAGAGAAGAATTCAAAGGATGAAGAGAATGTATTTTAGCCAGTGGTACTTCCAAGTACATGATTGAAGAAAATATAGAATACAAATCAATTGGGACATCAACAGCTAAACTCCAGGTTTTCATATTAGGAGAAAACACTTTAGATGGTCTCTAGCTGAGACATGGAGTAGACTATCCAAAAAATAGAGTTTTGCACATCCATGTAATGAAGGAGAAGAGGAAGAAATTAGAACCTTCTGGAAAGAAGGGTAATTTTGTGGATAAAAATTATTTCATATGGAGATCGATTATCGATTATAGATCCCTCTAGTTAAGTTGATCACTCTTCAGATCACTAGGAAGAGTCAATAGAGACAGAAGGGATTGCCTAGAATCACTACAATAACTAGGAAGAGACCAACATGGTCCCATGATACTTTGAAAAATGCAAAGGAGATACATATATATGGAATTGATGAGCCAAATTATGATGAGGAGAAGATGACTCCACTAGTAGTGTGGCAGGTGGCCCCACCAAGTACTAGCTCAAAAGGAGCTAAAGTTCAAAGCGATCCATCCCTCATGATCTAGTAGGGAGGAGCAACCTCCCCAGGAAAGTTCATAGGAGATCAGACTTTAGATGAAGGTAACACATGCACAGGGAGAAGATGGCTCTTGATATTATATAGACTAAGAGGGATTCAAGATTCGAAGGGAGCATGCAAACTCAAAGTGATCCTGATATAAGAGAGATTCAATGGCTTAGAGATTTTCATTTAGAAAGTATTCCTCCTCAGATTCAGAGACGTTTTCTAGGACTGATAGACAGGAGGCTAGATCAAAGCTTCAAACAATTTGAGGAGATATGAAACCTCCTGGGAGGGTTCCCTTGTTTCAATGATAGAGGAGGAAGCCAGTAAGAAGGAGATGGATATGGATTTTTTCTTGGTTCTGATACCGGAAGGAAAGTTTGTGGTGACTTCCAAGTTGATCTACAAGATCAAGCATGCTACATATGGTAGCATAGAGATGTACAAATATTGATTTGTGGCCAGAGGAGTCTCTGAGAAAGAGGGATAATATTATGATGAGACACTTGATTCAGTAGCCAGAAGAAGTATACATAGAGAAACCACAAGATACATGAGAAAGAGTCTCATGTCTACAGACTAAGGAAGAATTTCTATAGGACTAAGCAGGCACCCAGGGCATGATATGCGAGATCAAATAGTTACTTGATGATCTTGGAAATGATTTCCCATTGATCCTATATATGGATGAGATGTTTCTTACATGGGATGATAAGCTCATAGATGGGTGCAAGAGGGAACTCAATTTAGAGTTTGAAATGAAGGATCTAGATTGATGGGACTAGAGGTGTGGAAGATGATATTTTTCCTTAGCCAAGGAAAATATACTCTTGAGATCTTGCAGAGACTCAGGATGATGGAGTGGAATTCCATGGCCACACTTATGTTGAAAACTTTGAAGCTCTTGAGTGATTCATCTTCATATTTGGTGTATCCCATGATGTACATAAAGTTGATCGATGTACCTGTTACAAGGAAAATCACTCTATGGAATGGGGTAAACCACAAGAGATCGAATCACTGCAAAAATCGGCTCTAATCCCAAGTAAGCTATATAAATCTAAACACTAACAAGACAAGATAGATATATTACCTCGTCTGAATGTTCGATAAAGACCACTATTGAGAAATCGACTCAAAGATTTATACATGCAAATTTTCCTCAACAACCAAGATACGCAAGAATATGGTGATAATATATAAAGTTATCACATACAATATCATAATACATTAACATTCATAACAAATAGGCCCATGGAATAATAATTAAAATATTTGCAAGACATCAATTGGACGAGAAAAAAGTATTTCTATTAAAATATTATCAACAAACGTGTATGAGTGACAAACTTATGTGTCAGAGGGTCTCAGAACCAAGAAACTAAGTGCGTTCCATTTGGTCCTCCACCACTTTAATCCTCCACCAAAGGAAAACTCATATAAGAGAGACAATGAGGTTCTCCATCAAAGAGGGAAGAGCTTGGGGGCTGAACAATGTGTTCAGAATTTAAGGGACAAAGAGATGTAGACTCAATATGAAGTGAATAATTTTTCTAGAGTAACTTTGCTCTCAAAAGTTGAATTCTCTCCTCCTCCAAGGTTTGGATATGGCCCATTTTATAGCCTTCAAATGGAACTGAAGGGCTCAGTCAGAACATTTCCAGTATATGGAAGGCCAAGGATCATGGATCTCGTGACATGACATGGAAACCGGACACAATTTATTAATTTTGAGCACCAAACCCGATGTGTGCGGGCTGTAGTGGTGCAACCTATGTATATGCATTCCATATAACTGTTAGGGCATGTATATGTTGAAAAATGTGATTTTTTATCTATGGGAAGTGAAAAAGGGGAATTCAAGTCTACATAGGGAAATGGAAAGGCCTTCTGAGAAAGTTGCATGGGGTGAGGGAAACTCTTGCTATAATAGATTCCCCCTAATGTGTGAGGTTAGAGGAGTATCTACAATGGCAGAAATATATTATAATTTCGAGAAGTGGAGTAATGGAGACCCGGTTGGATGAACTAGTTGTTCATAACAATATTACAATCCATAATGACTTTGTACACATGAATGCCAATTTGAATTACACTGCAAATCCATGTGGAAATATACCAAACAGTTGTTCATGGAAATGAATAGGAAATACACAATAGATACATGCCATAGGATTTCATAGTCACGAACAAGGCCCAATGAAAACCAATATCAAAATCAATCTGAATATATTTGTATACAACAGAGTACAATCTCATCTCCCATGATCACTGAAGTCATATAGGTATTGGTCCAATGAATGATAGCAATAAATCAACAAAACTGCGACTATAAACTAATGTCTTCAAGTATTCTACATGATCCTCGAAAGGTGAAATTCTACATCATGTGAATAGAGGAGTTGAGATTGAACACAAAGAGACTTCGTTTGATTACCGGTCATTAAGGTATACCGTTAACAAACACCAGACAACCTACCGATAATGAAAGTAGGTATCAAGGTACCAAGTACATTGTTACAAGTGTGAATAAAGGTGTTGATGTCAAACACTTGAAGAATCCATCGATCGGGAGACATTGATGTATTCCCAATTGTTGATGGATAGAGAACATGCCACTAATGACTGCAAGCCTCTAGGTACTCATAGGACTTTGCCGTGCTTCCAAAATATATGAGTTGAAGTTGATGGAAGGAGACTCATTGAAAGGAGAGAATTAAGGCATCTCTCATCAGTCAGCACGAGGTACAAATAAATAGAAAGAAATAGCTTGATGATTTGGAGGAACTTGAATAAAGATGATGTTCACGAACCAATGACCCTGTGTGTCTTTCACATGCACTGGATGAAAGTAGTGAACAAACAACACCCTATGAATAGTATCCAATAAGGAAAACTTATGAAAAAGGTGATGAAACCACCAATAAGGCTAATGGAATCCAAGACACTACACTAATCCCAATGTGTGAATAGATTTCTTGTTGTCGAACACAAGGGAAACCCCCTAGTCAGTAACCAATGAGGAGATGTCGACTGTTGGGTTCAAGGTTACCTACCCATAATGAAAGTAGGACCAAGGTGCATGGTAGGAATACAACTTCATGTGATTATGAGACACACTGAGGGTATGGTTGACATGCAAAGTCAAGATTTCTAAGAAATGACGGACATACGATTATAGACATCCTTTGAACAAGAGCATGAGACATATGGAAGACTCCATAATCATAGACTTGATAATGAAACTTTGTGATGCAGGAGGAACAAGTCAAAATCTCCATAGGGATTGAAAGAGTAACCAGTTGAAGGAGAAAACTCTATGTAACGAGCTCATCTTCCTAAGGTCATGCTAAACCAAAAATTTGGATGACAAGTTGACTCAAAAAAAAATTCTCTATTCAAAGGTGACATAACTCCTGCCAACATGAGATAATATTCATTTCCCACCCATCTTATTTTGTTTTTTCATAAGAAAATGAATGCTATGGCATAGTGGAGGAAATGAGTGTCACAAGTAAGCAACTATCTCCAACAATGGAACATACCTATGCTCAATGCAAGGAGGTTCATGCAAGATGTGAACACTCAGGGGAATGTTTCCTCTTAGGGTACATGGTGTCAAGTTTCAAAGGTTATAAAAAAGGCTTCGCTTGGCTAGTGATGAAAATTAATGAGGTAATAGTATTGTAACTAGAAAGAAGGAACTGGAAATAGGCTCAATACTACAAGTAGGAGGATGAAATGCAATCAAAACTTAACTTTAAAAAATGTCCTTTTTAAAAAATTTAGTCTCCCTAGGCCCAAAAAAGTATAAAACAATAACTAGGAGAATTGTTCTAGCCACTAGTGACTAGAGTATTCCTTTTTTGAAATTAGTATACTTGGTATGAAAAAGGGTTAAACTTACACCAAATAAATGTCCTTTCAAATCCAATTAACGAGTGTGAAAGAGACAAGTTCACTCGACAATCATTTCTCATTTTTATAGAGTCAGAAAAGAGCTTAACTAAGACTCGGTGGAAGTCCCATAGGTAAATCTCATAATACTTGTTACACATTATTTTGGTCACCTCAGTGATCACCTGATAAGATGTGTTCATGTTCCCTAAAAATATTGAAAGATACTTTCTCCATGGGAAAAGTGATTTTCTTTCCTCTGCCAAAAACCATATGAAGAAAGGTCATTGCACCCTGCTATATGCATGGGGTGTGACGATGCCTAATATTCACACTCTACACTATACCTGGGCTATGACTTTGTCGCATGATGCTTGCACATAGGGTGTGACAATGCTTAAATCATGGGAAAACTCAAATTTCACGAATATTCTAGAAGGGAATCTTCTATAAGATGAGGTGGCCTTCGATTGGTTTGGATCTTACTCACTTCTCTGATTTGGTGGGATTATCCTAATATCCTCATAAATCTCTCATTCACACTATATAAGGAGGGATATCTCATGGAAAAGGATAAGGTTGAATAGGATAAGATTTGTATGGATAGTTCTACTTTAGATTATGCTTGAGAGATTTGCTTTAGTTCTTCAAGACAGATTGTGGATGTTCCTCATTCAAGGCATTGGAACAAAGGTATGTGTGTTGGAGAAAAGTTCCATAGAAAGGGGACAATGCAACATCAAGTCATGGGTCGTATTCTCCACTTTCTATTCACTTAATACAGTAATGCATTTCTTCCATATATAAGCATCTTGTCTTCTATTGTATAGTTCCTTGATCATATACATAGACTTCATTACAATACATGTATCTTTGTTTCCCCTCTTTGTTGGTTTTTGATTCTTAGACATGCTTACTATTTTGAAAAATCAAGGAAAGGAGCTACAAAGACAACACTAATGAGGACAAGGGTCATTTAAAACTTATGTCACTTGTAACTCATTAAACTAGTTTATATGATGATGAAGTTTAAGGCGAAGTGTGCATTCTATTCTATTTTGTTCTAGTTTCTAGTGGGATCTAGGGAGATTTGTTTGTGTCCGCACTTACCGATTAATTCGATAACAAAATTGGTGAGTCTGTGAGATTGGCAATTCAAATTATTTTGAGGGATTTAGAATTCATTCGAATTCTTTAGAGGCATTCAAACTTTCCATAAACCCGTTATTGAATCTTAGAGAAGATCCAATTTTTCTTCGACTAAATTCATTGGGATAAATCGTTACTGAAGATCATACTCAGATACCTACTGGACCTCACATAGAGTCTGGTGTGGATGATCCACCCTTTTAGAGTGAGTCGTTGGGAATCCCAGTTCACACTGCTAGAATTTTTAATCCTAGCTCTGTCCCTGTCCATTTTGTTTGGAGAACTTCTTCAGGACACGATATTTTTGACACACTAGAAACAAGTTATAATCAACCTATGGCGTCGCAAATGCCTGAGATGTTTGTTACCTATACGATACCTTTAGATCATTTTTCTGGCATGACCAGTAATTTCATAATAGTTTTAGATCAATTGTTGGTTGGTTCTCACTCAATTCTCTCTCTCTAGATTTCCCACTCTACCATGGTCCCACAAGCTACGACTGTTTCTACTGGAAATGTGCTTATCTATCAAACTCCAATTGGAACACCACTTCCTCTTAGATAAAATCCGTCACTTCCCCCTTGGTATAATGCTTTGAATAATTCCATTTCTATTCCTTCCCAGAATCCATCCAGAGGGTCTAGACTTTTTGTTCCTCCTGGGTATAATGTTGCTAATAATTTTTTTCCTACACCTACCCAGGTTCTCTCCAGGGGGGCTTACGCTCCTCCTCCACCTTTTTTTGGGGGATCTAATCATCCTATCCCTAGTGACTCCAATCCAGTTGGAGGCACCAATCATTCTGTCACTTCTGGTTTTCAATTTCCTATTGGAGGCCAAAGTAAAGTTGGGGGGAAACCTCAAGTTGGATCCCATAACCCATTTTATTAATTGTGTTACAATATCAACCTTGGAATATTCCTTTCCAAGGGAATCAACAACCATCTGGGGGAAAACATCCTCAAGTTAATTATTTTGTACCCCCTAATTTTGGACAACCATATCCAGGTTCTATGAATCCTACCTGGGGTCAAAATCTTCAGTCTAATGTTCCTTTCCAAGGGAACATACCTAATCAACCAAACCCTATTGTCTATTTGAATCAAAACCCTCCACAACTAAATCTATCAGGACTGTCTAACTATCTACATACTGCTTACGGTCCTACTAGTGTACCTACGAGACTACCTCCTCAAAACTACCAGTTTCCTTAAGTGAACAAACAATTGCATTTTCTTGTCAATTTGGATTTACCAGATTTATATATGATTTTGAATGATCCTTTTTTGCATTCTCCTTATTGGCCCGTCATACTGGCTAAATTACCATCTGACATTCCTAAGTTTGACGGTCAATCAGGAGAAGACGCAAATAATCATGTCATGAATTTTCATATTTGGTGTTCATCCAACTCATTGATGGATGACTCTATAAGATTACGACTTTTCCAATGAACTCTCATGGGTTCAGTGGCCAAATGGTATATTGAGTTACGATGTGTATTCTTTAATGACTTCAACACCTTAGCCATGGATTTCTTAATGCATTACTAGTTGCCTATTCAATATGAGACATGAACTGAAACTTTGAGTTCATTTAAACAATCCTCTTCCACTCATATTTATGATCATATCCATGAATGGAGGATGAGAAGACGCTTATTCAAAGTTCCCCTTCCTGATCAACTGTTAGCTGAGTGGTTTACCAAATCACTGATTGGGCGTATTGCCTCTGATGTTTCCATGGGTGGTGTCATCACTAAAGAGCAGACGATTAGTCATTCTCAATATCTAGATCTCATTTATTCACAAACGGGAACACTTTATGTCTTCATACCTAATGCTCCTCGTCCATCCACAAATCCTAACTAGACACATCCAGTCACTTCTCATGATGTTGATGGTGTGATTGGAAATTTTCATGCTGAGACTCAGTCTACACAAGCCATTCATACCAATCCCAAGTATACTACTTCTAATGTACAAAATGCTCCTACTCCTACTCCTTCCCCCAATAAAAATTCTAATGTTAATTCTGTTCAATCTACGCCTACTGGTAGAAATCAAAATAAAAAGAAAGGAAAGGGTAGGAATAAGGAGAACAAAAATAATAATCAACAATCTGAGAAACCCAAAACACAGCCCGCTGTTGAAAAATATAAGTGTAAACCTCGTTATCCTTTCCTTATTTGTGGTGACTATCATTATATGGAATATTTTCCACGACATGCTCAGGTTAATAAGTTCCTGCAAGGGACCAGGAAACCTCCTACACCCACCATTTTGTCACAACCTTTTCATTCTCAACAACATGCCCAATTGGTCATTCATGACAACCTTCCCCTTATACCACGTCTTATGTCCTTATGTGTACTGCTGACTCCAAGAAGAACGAAGTTGCAGTCACAACTCGAGCCAAAGATTATTCTCCTTCGAAAGAGAAATTTGATTATTTACCACCTTTGTTGGTTCAAAATCCTCCCCCAAATTCACCTCCAAACAATCCTCTTCATCTCGAAAGACCGAGCCTAGATACAATTCTATATACTCCTCCCAAGGGAATTGTTTGAAAGTCTTCATTTAATCCTCACACACGTGCTTCCCAAAACTACAGTATTGTAGAAGACCTTGCACAAGCACCCTCTACGATGTCAGCTCTCGAAGTCCTTCAGACTTGTCCCACTCAATGGAATCTATTGTTAAAGGCTATTGGTGGAATTGATCCTACCAATACCAATTTGATAATCTTTGACTTGGAAGATCATATTTCAAGGCTCCCTCCTCCATTAGTGTTTCAGATCCAAGTTGTTGTGGAAAATAAGAATACCTGTTGAACCATTATTGATGAAGGAGCCACAACTTGTGTTATGTTCGTTATTTGTTGGAAAGTTATTGTCTCTCTTTCCCTTACTGATTCGCACAATACTCTTAAGGCCTTCAATGGTACACAGTTTAAACCTCACGACATTATCCCTTTGTTGTCTATTAAATTAGAAGGTAAGCCGATAAATGTCGAGGTTGAGGTATTTGATGTACCTCTTGATTACAACCTTCTACTTGGTCGTAGCTCAATTGATTCCATGCGGGAATTTGTGTCTACCCTTTTTCATGTGTGACATTTCCCGCGCCAAGGAAAGGTCATTACTGTTGAAAAACTATCCTTCTTTAATTTTGATTCACGTACTAGAAACGTGCCTTTTATATTGAAAACACCTCCCGGTTATGAGAATGTCAGAGTAGGGCTTTTAAAAGATTTGACCTTGATGGGTACATTTCCTATTCCACCACCCGATATTCCTCCTCCTTTTTTCGCTTCGATTAACATGATATAAAACTTTGTTCATGAAACCCCAGAGTCTTATGACCCATGGATAGTACCTAACTATGGTGACTATATTCGTTATGGTGACTGAATGCCTTTAAGTCTGGTCAAATCAGCTTATCAAGCTATTCAATTAGCCACTCCTTCTCCTCCTTTCTCGGTGATACATCTCCTGTTCCATTCCACGTGATATTTCCTATTGATGAGATGATCATGATAGTCATGTCTATGGAAGATACTCCATGGGATGATGGACATCATTCTATTCTCTTCCTAGAACAAGACACCATAGTGAGTTACCAATGGATTTCGACTCTGTCGATTGTTGTTGTTATTTCTTCTATTCCTGAGTCAACACACGATGTTTTGTATGAAGGSAACTTCAGTAATATTTCACCTACCATTCCTCTTAACATATAAATTAAAATTGGGACCATGGAAAATGTTCATATCAGTGCCTCATGTTCTACTAATGAGGTCCACACTTATGAAGCCCCTTTCCAAGAATTTTGTGACATTTTTTCCTATAGTTATGAAGAAATGCCTGGTATTGATTCTAATATTGTTGTGCATGAGATTAAGACTTATCATGACGCTAAACCTATTCAGCAAAGACTTCGCCCAGTACATTCACGTAAAGATGCTGCTATTAAGCTTGAATTTGAAAACCTTCTTAAAGCCAACTTTGTCTATCCTGTGGCTTTGACCGATTGGGTATCCAATCTTGTTCTAGTAAACAAGAAATAAGGAACGATCCATGTTTTTGTCAATTATAGGGATATAAATAAATCTTGTCCCAAAGAAAATTATCCAACCCCTTTCATCGACCAAATTGTTGATGACTATGTCAGCAGTGAAATCTTTTCTTTGATGGATGGTTTCTCCGGCTATAATCAAATCAATATTTTACCTGTGGATCAACATAAGACTTCTTTTATCTATCCTTGAGGAACCTTCACCTACCAGAAACTACCTTTTGGTCTAAAAAATGTTGGTATGACTTTTCAGCACACCATGTGTTATGCTTTTCATGACATTAAGCACATTGTACAATCCTATCTAGATGATATACCATCACATTTTATGCGTCGTCAAGATCACCCGACATATCTACGGGCCATTTTCCTACATTGTTGTTATTATCGCATACACTTGAATCCACACAAAGGTGTTTTTTGTGTGGAATCCAAATGACTTCTTGGTTTTATCGTGTCTAAACATGGGATTAGGGTAGACCCCTTGAAGGTTGAGGACATTCTCAATTTACCTCCTCCTTCCACGCTATGCCAGCTCCAAAGTTTGCAAGGGAAGGCAAACTTTTTACATCGATTCGTTCCAAACTATGTTGAATTAACAAAAGGAATATCTAGAACTTCTGAAGAAAGGTTATGATTTTGTATGGGATGATACAGCAAACAATGCTTTTGAGGCTTTGAAAATAGCCATAACCCATATGCCACTRCTATTTCCACTTGATCATATCCGATATTATTTCTTGTACTTAGATTCTTCGGACTCTACCATTGCTATGGATTTAGTCCAAGAGGATGATTCACACAATGAACATGTTATATATTATTTGAGTCAGATTCTCACGACCATTGAAACCAAATATTTACCTGTGGATAAACTGGCCTTGGAAGTTGTTCAATCTATTCAACGTTTTCTCCACTACATCTTATTACGCAGAACCACCATCATTTCTGATTGCAACCCCATGCAACATATCCTTACTCAACAATTTCTAGGGGGAAAGTACTCTAAATGGATAGTTATTCTCCAAGAGTTTAATTTGGAGTTTGAACACGCCAAGTCAAAGAAGTCTTTGGTTTTTTTCGAATTGATATGTGACCTTCCCTCTACTGAGACAGAAACTATGGTAGAGGATTCCTTACATGACAAATCCCTCTTTCTGATCAGTTCTGATGACATATGGTATGGATCTATTATCATCTATCTTCAAACCCAAATTTTATGGCCTGATATTTCTAGTATAGATCGTTGTCGTATACGGTATCAAACCCACCAATACATTAACCTTTGTGATACTCTTTACTGTCATGGTATTGATTCCATATTTCAACGATGGCTTACCTATGATGAAGCTGAGAAAGATTTGAATGGTTGTCAGTCTCAAGCATGTGGCAGTCATATGTCTGGGTTTTCCACTGCCCAAAAGATCTTACGAGATGGTTATTTCTGGCCTTCATTGTTTAAGGATTGAATTACTGTCATCTAGAAATCCCATGCTTGTCAAACCTAAAACAATAAAATATGATCTCACCCTTCTCCTCTTCACCCTATAGTTTTTGTTGGTCTGTTCGCTAAATGGGGCATTGACTTCATGAAATGTAACCCTCACTCGGTCGGGGAGCATGGATACATTATTGTAGCTATGGATTATTTCACTAAATGGGCTGAGGCAATGCCTACATTTGATAATACCAGGAAAACTACAGTGTTGTTCATATTCAATCATATCATTACTAGATTTGGTGTCCCTCAAGCCATCGTTACTGATCACGGTAGTCATTTTCGTAATTTCATGATGTCTGAACTTACTGAGAAGTTGGATCTTTTCCATGAAAACTCAACACCCTATTATCCATAAGGCTAATGGCTAGGTTTAAGAAATTAAAAAATTTCCCACTACTATGCTTCGACGGATGGTAGGAATTCATAAGTCAAATTGCCACACAATGTTGTTCTGGACATTAAGGGCCTATCCGACATCCTCTAAGTCTACCACAGGATTCACACCTTTCCAATTAGTATATGGTATCGAAGCAATTTTTTCAATTGGATGTGAAATATTATATTTGAAGCTAGTTGTCTAACTTCTCCCTAACACCTTAGCCGAGGAGGAACGTCTTTTGTATTTGATGCAATTAGAATAAACCCGTCATGATGTGGCCTTAGTTATTAAAACTCAGAAAAAGCATGTCAAAGCTCAATATGACAAGCATGTCAAACCAAATGTGTTTTCTGAAGGTGATCTAGTTCTTCTTTACAAGCAAGATCGTGATTTGCTAGGGACCGGTAAATTTGAGCCCATGTGGTAGGGTCCTTATATTGTGAAACACATGTTGGAGAAAGGGGCTCATGAGCTAGTATATTATGATGGAATCCCTTTCAGTGAGCCTAGAAATGGGCATTACTTGAATAAGTACTATGCTTAAATCATCTTTTCATGAGTG
>JASDQU010102140.1:95476-120112 GCA_032191745.1 Picea mariana
ACATTTAATATCAACACATTCCTAGATGTCTAAATACATTAACAGATGCATTGGCTAATTATGTGTTAGACAGAAATTTGATACATTTATAAAATTCAATCACACTTTGTACATACAATAAGCTGGTAGAAGCCTTATATTTATATAACGTTAAAATGTTACAAAATGTGTTTTTGCCCAAAGACCAAAACAAAAAATGTGAAACTCATAGCTTCATGTACAAGAGCATCAAGGATTTTGCTCGCTATAAAGCACAACTACCCGTGATACTCTATGAATCAGTCAACCGATGGATGCAGATACGCCCACTGTGTGGAATTGGTAATTCCTAGGGAGCTCATCCACTGTGGGATCTAGGACATGCATGGTCAAACCCTCCAAGTTTTTATCTATTACCTATATATATACGGTAAATACTCCTACTACAACACCTCTCTCTCCCTGCCTCTAAATAGGGAATGAAACTAGAGGACGATAAGGTCCCATATCTGCATTATCAAAGAGCACTCGATTGGTCATCGGATAAATAACACAAAAAAATATTTTATATCATTAAAAATAACAAAAACATTATATAAACAAAATTTCCTTCTTACCTATGTCCCCCCACTGGGAGCCTTTGGGAAGAGCTAGGTTCGGATATCCACAGAAATCTAGCCCGGTATATGCATAATATTCAACCATGACCAGTTGATTCCTCAGCCACTTGAAGAAGACATTGTCATATCTGATGATGCGACCACCACCATGTCGATCCATGAGATCTACCCACCTCTTCATCCTTGAATCCTGTGGAGCGAGTATACCCCACTCCATATGTAAGCGTAGGATAGGGAATCTTTCCAAGAACAAGGGTACCAAAATAAACCCATATCCAAACTATTTTAACCCACCACTTCTGCACTTCGTAAGTTGTTTCTTCATGCTTTTTAGGACCCCTTCGCACCATTTGAAGACTCTGGGCTCCATACACTCCAATGCATACTAAAAGTGGATCAGCAGAGTCACATGGGGAGCTTCACTCCCTGCCATGCAAGTATTAGTATAGAGGATAGTCCATAAAGGAAAATCTTAGACATCCTTAATAGCTACCTTACCGTTGTGTTTCTTAGTTCCCGACACACAATGATGACTCACATAGTAGTTCATGGGCTCACCTCTGCCCCTGTTGCCTGTAAGTGTCACCCGTGAACCATGACGATATAGTCCTGTCAGGAAATAGATATCTTCTATATCTATGGTGAGTGTGTGGGAACCCACGTGAAATTCCTGCTCGTTCACATCCCACATGTGAACAAAGTATTCCAGTAGTCTCAACTAGGCCCTCAGGCCCTGAATCTTGAAGAATTTTAGTAACCCACACGGTCGAAGGGCCATAATTATTCTCGGGTCATTCCCGATGAAGTAATATTCTTCTTCATGCTCTCGTTCATGCCACTCCAATATCTTAATCGAGGAAGACTTTCCAAGGAACCATATGATAAGATTAGAAACATAATTTTATTTCCTGGGGTTTTTCCTTGTTGGGTTCATGTTTTAAAATTTTGGGTTGTGGTCATCGCGGGCCTATGCATTCGCATAGTGCAACGTCATTGCACCTTACCTATAGGGTCACCTGCGATGATCCTAGATCATCGCAGTTCCTGATATAGGGCACCTGCGATGACCTCAAGGCATGGGTAACCCCTAAAAATCAACCCAAAACGTAATTTCAGCCAATGAAAATCAATTTTTAAACCATACAAAGATGAAGGAGAAGAATATTACATCTTTTGAGGAGACGATTCATGAAATTATCTATTGTGCACTCTGCAATCAACAGTTGAAAATCGAGGTGAAAAATGGCTTTGGAGCAATGTTTGGGAAAAGTTACAAATGAAATGGTAAAATGTGGCTTGTTACCTATTTTATTGTCTTTTATCACTTTTCATTTGCATATTATATTATTTTTTATTAAGTCTTAATAACTTTACTAGTGATTGATTTCTGCAGATTGAAAAATTCTATTGGTGAGATGTTGGAAGAAGGGTCCGCTTTTTTGCTTTGTTTTTATATATTTGTTTCATGTACAAATCCTTTTAGATTTTTTCAGGAAAAACTCTGAGCAAGTCTTAATTATTTCTCACGCTAGTGCAACCATGAGAATGTAAACAAGTAGTCTTTTGTCGTTTTTTCAAACTCGTAATGGTGACACGAAAAATGAAACCGATGGAGTATTCTTTAAGCTCTTTTCAAGCTCCCTAAACATGAAATGATTGTCGAGCGACCTTGTTCTTTTCACGCTCGTAAAATTATTTGAAGAAAACATCTGATGAGTGGTAGGTTATCACTTTTTCGGTCTCGTCAGATTAATTTACAAAAAATGACATGATGGATTTATCTTTAAGTGTTTTTCAAACTCTCTAAAATTGAAAAACCCCTTTGTTTTCTCTCTTTGGACTCATTAAAAAAACATCGAAAGACCCATATGGGATCGAACCACTTATTTTTAGGGTTTGTTAAGAATACTCTGAGGGAATCGTCCAAAGGATTATCTTACATCAACAAGCATATGTTATCCTTCTCAAGATTGTGTAAAAATAAAGAGGTACTGGCCAGAAATGGTCGGGGAAAATTGGGAAAGAAATGTGTCTCTGTATTTGTGTTAGTGGTAGTAATAGTCACTCTTGAACATGACACCCCGCTTCATCATTGTATTCGGGTTGGAAAATACATTTGTCTCTCATTTGACCATCCACAAGTTCATATGTTGGGTCCTCCTTGAGTTAATTATTCCAATACCATTCTCATGTCATTTGTATGTTCAAGAGAATTCCAACCTAAACGAGCCTTTTATCGAGTTAGCAATCTGTAGTTATAAATTATCTACCATGTTGGCCTTCCTTGTGTCAGTTTTGAATCACTTCATACTTTGATCTACCTCAAATATGTTACAAATTTTGTGTCATTGATGGGGGATACATCAAAGCCCTCATGTGATGAGTATTTTCCTGTCGACTTCAACTCATTATCTAGGAACAAGACTTAGAAATCATTTAGTACCTTAGAGCCCGCATGCCTCAATGGCAGGTTTCTTCACTTTCAACAGTGGGTTCACATCATTGACCCTTAATTGGAATATTCCATCGAGTGTTCAACTTCAATTCATTTATTCACATTCGTTGGATTGTACTAAGGCACCTTAGGAGTCATTGACATCAATGGTGATTTCCCTCAAACTTTTTAATGGTTTCCATTAATGACAGGTAATCAAGTGGTTTCTACCATGTTTGACTTTGACACCTGTAATCACATGGATAGATTCGTACTTAAAGGTGGTGGAAATGAAGACCCTGTATCTTTTGACTTTGGTCCAGGTTGCGACAAAGTATTCATGATTAGTATTGTCACATAGATCCACTTTGTATCTCTCATGGATATGTCCGAATTTGAATTCTTTTACAGCATAGATCCATAGTGTATTCTTGGTGGCTATGTTGAATCATGATGACATGGATCCACAGTGTATGTTTAGTGTCCATGACTCACTTTACACTTATGATTAGAGTCACTTGTAATCTAAGCATGGGAATGCCTACCTCAGAGCTGGTATGATATTATGCAGATGATTTTTTGTTTGCAGGTTCTTGATCGATTCTCTCCTTGTTTTCGACATAGACATTCTACAAAGTATTTTAGTTGTCACGAGTTCCAACTTCATACATTGGGGGGAATTCTATTACACATTATTTTGGTCACCTCTGTGATCACCTGACAAGATCTGTTCATGTTCCCTAAAAATATTAAAAGAGACTTTCTCCATGGGAAAAGTGATTTGTTTTCCTCTACCAAAAACCATATCAAGAAAGGTCATCACACCCTGCTATATGCATGGAGTGCGACGATGCCTGATTGTCGCACTCTACACTATACTTGGGTTGTGACATCGTTTCCTTCTACTTGTGCATAGGGTACGACGATGCTTAAAGAATGGGAAAATTCAAATTTCACAAATGTTCTAGAAGGGAATCTTCTAGAAGATGAGGTGGCCTTCGATCGATTTGGATCTTGCTTCTTTGATTTGGTCAGATCATCCTAATATCCTCACCAATCTCTCTTTCACAATATATATGGAGGGATCTCTCATGGAAAAGGCTAAGGCTGAATAGGCTAATATTTGTATGGCGATTTCTACTTCAGATTATGCTTGAGAGATTTTCTTTAGTTCTTCAAGACAAATTGTGGATCTTCCTCATTCAAAGAATTGGAGAAAAGGTGTGTGTGTTGGATCAAAGAGCCATCGGAAGGGGAACTTGCAACATCAAGGCATGGGTTGTATTCTCCACTTTTTATTCACTTAATACAATAATGCATTTCTTCCTTATATAAGCATCTTGTATTCTATTGTATAATTCCTTGATCATATACATAGACTTCATTAGAATACATGTATCTTTGTTTCCCCTCTTTTTTGGTTTGTGATTCTTAGACAGGCTTACTATTCTTCAAACTCAAGAAAAGGATCTACAAAGATGGAACTAGCAAGGACAAGTGTCGTTTAAAATGTACGTCACTTGTAACTCATTAGACTAGTTCATATGATGATGAAGTTTAAGGCGAAGTGTGCATTCTATTTTGTTTTTTTCTAGTTTCTAGTGGGATCTACGGAGATCTGTTTGTGTCTGCACTTACTGATTAATCTGATAACAATACTTATGAGTAAGAATATGAGGTTCAAATGTAAATTCATATTGTAACTATAAGGGACTCTCAGTCTTATGGAATAATCTATGCATGGGTACCAAATGGCACAAAGGTTCTAACTAGGGCACCCATGTTTGGTAAGCCTCTACCATTCACTAACGACACTTCTAGTAGCAGAAAGAACGTTTTGTGTTGCTAATAAATGGGTCTGTACTTAAGGCATATGAAGCGTAGTCATAGGATAATGCAAGAATGAAACATTGAGTGACGACCTAACCTATATGCTTAGTAAAATAAAATACCTACCAAAGTCACGAACATGATACATGATACTAGAGACCGCAAAAATCCTTGGACAAAACTACCAAAACCAACTCCTTCCAATGTGCAATTATTCCACTCGGTCAAAATATTAGGAGAAGTTATGAGAAGTGGGTAAACATTTTATACAAATAATAAAAATAACAATTTTTTGTTAGAAAAACAGGATCGCAAAGCAATAAAATAAAAAAATGAGGAAATAAACACAAAAGATACACAATACAATAGAGACACAGATATACATGGTTCACCCAATGTGGGCTACGTCCACCATAGAAATTGCCAGGTCCTTCCTTTATTATTATCCAACAAATGAAGGGATACAACCTACAACACACCCGTTGTAACTTCCTCTTATTTATCTCACCGTATCCTCTCGTAGAATACAATATTCTCAATAATACATAGCCACAATACATTACCCTCATAAAAGAGGGTTTCCTTATAGGAAAAAAAATCATAACATAACTTCTACCATCAAATATGCGACCTTATAATGAACGTTCTAGATTTACAATGAAATTACAATATACATTTACAAGGCAATTTTTCCTTCAGTGGCTTCACCCCCAAACCCCCACCTAGGGCCCGCTTGACCCTGGACCCTGTAAGGGGGGGTAACCCCCCCTGCACTCCCTTGTGTGAAGGAGTGTACATTCTTCCAGGGTGTAAAGTCTTCATGGGGTATAAACATGACTGAAAACAAATACCTTTGAATCAGGAAGATAATCAAGCTCCATAACTAACAATCTCCCACTTGGAGACTAATCTCAACAAATCCACTGTTGTTGTATCTGCTAGACTATAATCCTTCTTGGACCTGGAAAATTTATCATCTTCACCTTCATGCTTGAATACCAACTAAAACTGAGTAGGAACTTGGTTTCTCCCTGGTTATACCCTTTGTTAACATGTATGCAAGATTCTGGCTAGTCTGTATCTTTTCCAACTTCAAATGTCCATCTTCCAAGACAAATTGTATGAAATGGTACATGATTTGTATATGCTTAGTATTTGAATGGAAGGTTGAGTTCTTTTCAATATGAATGGAACTCTCATTGTCCCAGTACAACATAATATTCTCCTCCTTCTTTCCTAATTCCTCCATAAATATCTATAACCAAATCATCTCTTTACTAGCCTCTATAGAAGCAAAATACTATTCCTTTGTTGTTGAAAGCACAACAACCTTTTGTAGTTTAAAAACCCAACTTACTATTTTTCCACCTACAATAAAAATATACAATGTGGTGCTCCTCCTGCTATAACCTGCCATATCTAAATCAACATATCCCTGTAGAACAATGTATGAACCTCCAAAACATAATGCATGAGTAGAAGTACCTCTCAAATACCTGAGAATCCACTTTCCTTCCTACCAATGTTATTTACCTGGATTGTTCATATACCTTCTCACAACTCCCAATGCATGTGCAATATCTACTCTTGTGCAAGCCATCACATACATCAAGCTTCCAACTGCTAATGAATAAGAGACCCCGAACATGTTATATATCTCCTTCTGTGTCTTGGGACACATTTCCTTAGTTAATTTCAAATGGTTGGCCAAAGGTGTTCTAACTGGTTTTTCATTCTATATTATAAACCTCTCCAACACCTTCTCTATGTACTCACCCTAAGACAATGTCAATTTGTGATTTCTCATGGCTCTTGTTATTCTCGTACCAAGGATTTTCTTTGCAGCACCCAAATCCTTCATCGCAAATGAATTAACTAATTTCTTCTTGAGCACATTTATATCCTGCATATTAGACCCTACAACAAGCATGTCATCTACATACAATAGACAGATAATATAGCTTCCATTTTCTAGACTTTTAAAATAAACACAGTGATCAAAATGACATCTACTATAACATTGTTATGTCATAAACCTATTAAACTTCAAATACCATTTCCTTGGATATTTCTTTAGTCCATACAAGCTCTTTTTCAACCTGCATACCAACTTCTCCTTCCCTTTTACCTCATACCCCTGTGGTTGTTGCAGATAAGTCTCTTCCTCCAAATCCCCATGGAGAAAAGTTGTTTTTACATTTAACTGTTCAAGATGCAAAACTTCTACTGCCACAAGACTTAAAATAGTCATAATTGAAGTCATTTTAACAACATGAGAAAATATTTCGTCAAAATATATACCTTTCTTGTGTGCAAACCCCTTTACAAGAAGTCTATCCTTGTACCACTTTTTTCCTCCATCTTCTTCCTTCAACTTGTAAATCCATTTATTTTGCAATGCTCATTTTCTTGCAGGCAATTGAAACAAATCCAAAATATGGTTATTTATCAGGGAATCCATTTCCTCTTTCATACATTGCTCCCACTTATCTTTGGTGTCTACCTGCATTGCCTCTTCATAACATTCTGGTTCACCGGAATCAATCAATGATAAATAATACAATGAAGGAGAGTATCATTCAGGGGGATCTACTTAACCTGATAGATATTCTTACAACATTTGTAGGAGTTTGAGGTACCTTTTTCTCCTGTTGTTGTACATTTTGATTTTCCGGTACCTTTGGAATTTATTTTTCACTAATATCATCAAGCATTGTGTATTCTGGTTTTTTTTTTTTCCTATTTCTTTCCCTGCAACTGATCTTTGTACATGACCTTCTCATTGAATATGACATATCAACTCCTAATGATTTTTTGATTTTCATAATACCATAAGCGATAACCAAAATCATTAACACTATATCCAATAAAGGTACACTTCTTGGATTTTGCCTCAAGATTTGTTCTATTTTATTTATCAATATGGACAAATGTTTCACAACCGAAAGTCTTCAAAAAAGAAAACTTTACCTTTTTACCTGTCCATTCCTCCTATGGGATTCCACCATCCAAAGAGCCTGAAGGTCCTTTGTTTATTAAGTAAACAACATTATATACAACATCTACCCAAAACTGTAAGGGAAAACCAACATGAAATCTAATAATCCTTTCACACTCCATGATTGTCATGTTCATCCTTTTTGACACACCATTTTCTTGTGGTGTTCCTGGAACTATCTTCTCTCTACGAATCCCATGGTATGAACAGTAATCATCAAAATCCTTGCTGCAATATTCACCTCCATTTTCTTATCTGAGACACTTCAACCTTTTTCCTGTCTCATTCTCAACCAAAGATTTTCATTTCTTAACAGTATCAAAAACATCATATTTTTTTCGAATGCAATAAACCAATTTTCTCTAGTTGCATCATCAATAAAAGTAACATAATAACGAGAGCCACCAAGAGATGATACCTGACTTGGTCTCTGTACATGTTGGATTCCTGAGAGGTGGGGTCAATCAATAATAGCATAATTATAATCCTTTTTCTTCAAATAATCCAAGTGTTATATCAATGTAGAATTATTATCCAATAATGAGCAATAAGAAATGAACAATCACACACATACACAGTACACCAGTGTTTTACGTGGAAACCCAAATCAGGAGAAAACCACATAATGTTTTTTCTTATATGTCCTGAAGAATTACATTCATTGGAACCAACAACTTCCTTTGTTTTCCAGTTGCAACTAGAAGGAGGCTCCAAACCTCTAGTTTCTTAGGCTACAACCTGAGGGAAGCTCCAAATCCCCAATTCTCTAGCTACAACCAGAAGGAGGCTACAACTCCCTATGTTCTCTGGCTACAACTGGAAGGTGGCTACAAACACATGTCCTTGCCTCGTCCAACCTCCCTGAAGTAGAAGTAGAATGATGGAACCACTGCCACACTATAAATGCGAGATATACCACTGTAAACCTGTACCAATAAACCTAAACCATGCATCAACCATACATCAATCTGTACCTCAACCTGTAATCAACCTTAGAAAGAATCATCAAAAGAATTTACCCTTCCTTGAGTTCCAGCCTTCTTTTCTTCACCTTCCCTCGGAAATTTGGCTTAGATATCCTTTGGTTACATCAGACACCTATAGGTATTCAATCTGCTCAACTGTGTCTCAAATGAGAGAGCCTTGCCTCTTATTTATACTCTCCAAGTAGCTTCCTTAAAAACATCTTCTAGGTCACTTTGCCCTCTTTCCTTATTTTAGGGTTAACCCACTTCTAATTTCTCCATTAAATTTATTATTTAAATAATTTATTTTGTATTCACTTTGAATTATAGTACACTTATCAATTCACTTTATTATTTACCTTCTAAAATGACCTTTTGGGGCTTCTAGATGACACAAGAGGGTCCTCCAACTTCGTAAGGCCATAACTCTAAAACTGTGAGGAGTTATGTGATGTTCCACATACCACCAGAAATGGAATGAAATGTACCATCCATATAGAATAGTATTACATGAAAATATTTCAAAACTCATACCATTATTCATCAAACAAAATTGGTTCCATTACCCAAACCTGGGTTCTCCAACTTCTCATGGCCATAACTCTCTAACCGTGAGGACTTATGTGACGTTCCACATACCACCGGAAATGGCATGACAAGAAATATCCATATAAGATATTTTCAATGACAAATTCACTGACCTTCATCTCATTATTCCACAAATAATCATGGGTTCTCTAACCATACTTCTAGGATAAATCAATCTGCAAATCATTTTCCCGTGAGGGATTTCACCATAAGGGGACCACTTTGGAGTTCATCCATTTCTACTTATTATCAACCATGACAAGACAATAAAGAGTCATATTTACATCAAACAATATTGGGTCCATTACCCAACCTTTTTGCTACGGGGATTTCTTCAAGGGTTGACATCAATGACAACCAACCTTAATCAACAATATATATGTATTCACGAGATCTAAACTTTCACTCTTCTTTTATTTTCCAGCTCTGAAAAATATGAATTTCTTCTATTTTCCATAAACACAATGCTCACAGAAATCCAAATCAATTTGTTTAAGATTTGGCAAAAAAATTCTTTTGTGAAGTATTTGCATCCCCTTCTCACTCATGTGTCCAATCTTATGATGCCAAAATGTTGTATCCACTCATGTAGAAGCTAAAGAGATAGAAGAGTTAGTATTACCAGTACATAAATATAATGTACCTATCTTCTCTCCTTTCTCTATCACCAATGATCCTTTGGTGACCTTTCACATCTTATTTGTAAATATGAATATACAACCTTCAATTTCCAACTGCCCTATTGAAATTAGATTTTTCCTTAGATATGGAACATGTCTTACCTCTTTCAACAACCATTGGTTTCCATTCCTTTGTTTTATTTTTACCTTTCCCATTCCAACAATTTTTCATGGTGCATCATCACCCAGATGAACTTGTCCAAAATCACCTTGGACATAATCTAGAAAATGTTTCCTATGGGGTGTTGCATTTGAACATCACCAATTACATTTTCTTCCTGATTTTTATCTTGTTGTTCATCTCTTTGTTTCATTATGGGGTGTTACATTTGGACATCGCATGTTACATTTGCTTCCCGATTTTTCTCATGTTGTTCATCTCTTTGTTTCTTTGGAACTCTGCATTCTTTCTTTAGATGTCCTTTCTTCCCACAATTCCAACACTCTATCTTTCCAAGTCTAGATTTAGATCTGCCCTTCCTAGAATTCTTGTAGATCCTTGAGTCCTTTCCTCTATCATTTTGTATTCTCGTGTTCTCCATGTTTAACACATTACCTGATGTCTCACCTATTTTTTTCCGTCGCATTTCCTTGCTAAGGATAACACCAACAACATCATCAAATTTTAAAGTGTTTGAACTAGAGATAGAGTTACTTAAAGCCATGACCAAGCCATTCCAACTTTCTGGTAATGAGCACAATATTAGAAGAGCCCTGACCTCATCATCAAATTCCACTTTTACAAAACTTAGTTGATTAGTAGCCATATTAAATTATTTTAAATGATCTGCAACAAACCCACATTCTGACATATTCATATTAAACAATCTCTTCATTAGAAATACCTTTTGGACGTCGAGGTTTTTTCATATAGTTTATCCAATGTGTCCATCATCTCCTTCATTGTATTTTCTTTCGAAATATTGAAAACCATTGATGCTTAATGGATCAACTGTATCATTCTTAGTGCCTTTCTATCAATAACCTCCCATTCTTCATCCTTCATGGCTGTCTACTTCTTTTTTATTCCACCAAATGGTAGGAATAGATCCTTCTGATATAAACAATATTCCATTTGCATCTTCCATAACTGGTAATTTTGGTCGTTAAATTTCTCAACCCTAAACTTTCCATCTTCCGCCATTGCTCCCACTCGAACTAGGAACCCTCTTTTCCTACGAGTTACCTTTTGCTCAGATACCAATTATTAGAAAAAAAGGATCCCAGATAAATAAAATAAAATAAATGTGGAAATAAAGACAAAATCTACACAATAAAATAGAGACATAGATATACGTGGTTCACCTAGTGTGGGCTACCTCCACCAGATAATTTTCGAAGTCCTTCCTTTATTATTATCCATCAAATGAAGGGATACATCCTACAACACACTCTTTGTAACTTCCTCTTCTTTCTCTCATAGTCTCCTCTCTCAAAATACAATATTCGCAATAATACAAAACTGCAATACAATTCCCTCATAAAATAGGGTTTCCTTCTAGGGAAAAAAACCCTAACATAACTTCTACCGTCAAATTTGCGACCTTATAATGAATAGTCCATATTTACTATGAAATTACAATATACATTTACAAGGAAATTTTTCCTTCAAGGGCTTCTCCCCCGGACTCCACAGAGGGGTTAACCCCCTTTGCACTCCTCCATGTGGAGCAGTGTACATTGGTCCAGGCTGTAAAGTCTTCATGGGGTATAGTCACAGCTGAAAACAAAGACCTCTAAATCAGGAAGATAATCAGGCTCCACAACTAACAATCTTACCATACCAATTGAGTTTTTAACCCACATAGTGCATTTTGGACCAATTTACCCACAATATTCAAGTGTCGATTGCAAGATCTATGAGAGATGGAATTGAAAACTATGTGGACCAACTACTCTTTCCCTCCTCTTCATTTCTAGTGGTTTAGAATTTCAAATTAGTCCTAGTTTTTTGAGTTTTTAAAGGCTCAAATTAGGAATTAGGGTGTACATGAGATGTAGTTCATAGATTTGCATATATGGAGGCATGTACACAAGAAATGAAAATCATACACATGTATATGCATCCCTACACACAATTGTTACCAAAACAACTCACATACAAGTCCACAAATTGTTTTTTTTTAATGTTTTGACTCAAAAAATGGATTTATTCTTGCATGATGGTACTTGAATGGAGAGAAAGAGAGCATGAGGAAGTTGATGCTGCAGTGGAAAGATATCCAGGGACCCAATTAACACTAAAAATATGTGGGATTTACAATTTTTGGGCTCTCAAAGGAATGAGGGCTCAAGTGAGGTTGCTTCAAATGCTACTAAAATTTTGGGATTCAGATACAAAGGCGTTCAACCTTAATGGGAAACCATTGAGAATTGAAGTCGAGGATATCTATTTCC
Source organism: Picea mariana (assembly GCA_032191745.1). Taxonomy (NCBI): domain Eukaryota; kingdom Viridiplantae; phylum Streptophyta; class Pinopsida; order Pinales; family Pinaceae; genus Picea; species Picea mariana. Next base: position 107,968 of record JASDQU010102140.1, read on the forward strand.
TTATAGGATTGTCTTGTCGAGATGAGGTGGTGAACCTCAAATCCTGGGGAGTTGGGAGTGGCATGAACATAGAGGACTACATCGCCACTCACTATGTTGAAGGCACAAAAAAAGTAGTGAGCCAACTCCCCATTAGGGCTATCAACAACCTGAGTTTGAATATTGTTGTTCTCGTGATTACACGGATCATGAGGTTAGACTCGTTGCACCAGGAATCAAGGCCACTTATGTTCTACTCAGTGGAGTGCTTATGACCCATAGTTTATGATTGGTGCATCTCACTATTGGCTAACATGAAGATCCAATTGTCAGACTGCAAACAAGGTAGGAAGAGGAAGTTTAGGTTCACATCTATCTTGTGTGGTTTTTTATTTGAGCAGGTTCCAGGATTGAGCCCTAGATTCAAGAGCATTCCACATAGACCGTGTGATCCATCCATGTCAGAGTGGACCTAGGTTATGAGGTGGTAGGGTGTCAACCCCCTACAATGATGAGTTCTTCTCTTGGTGGAATAGACAGGTGATAGCCTTGGATGACTACCCTTATGTAGGGATCGATTACAAAGGAGATCTAGACATGCCATTTCTACCAGGCTCTGACTACGGTGATATAGGTATGAAAAAGTTTTATATATTTCATTTTTTGTATTTTTAAAAGAGTAAAAAATGAAAATATTTTTGGATGGTGTCAAGTACTTAACAAAAATGCTTTGTTACACAGATGTGGGTCCACGACAGCCACATGGATTCCCATGACATTGGCGGAGAAACTGGGGGAATGAGAAAATGGGAGGAGATGTGGAGAGAGTGCTTCAAAATGTGCAGGGGCACTTTTATCATTTGACACATAGGATTCCCATGGTTCATGTAGAGGATATGTCAGAGGAGATGCAATGAAAAGTAGTAGGTGTGCCACCTGCGTGGGTGTGACTCTTCCAGCATCTCGCAAACTCCATAGTATGCTATGATGACATGCATTTGGTGCCATAGGCGTATATGTCATGGTCATTGTATCTATTGGTTGTATATGTATTTTGAGGGTGTGAGCCCCATTTTGTACTATAACACCATATTTTTGGAGAGATGAAATATATATATAAAATATTGTTCTTCAACTTTACTTATGTTACAATGTGTAGATTGATGAATGTGTTTTATTTAATTTAGTTATGTGACAAATGCCAATATAAAACATAATTAGAATATGCATCGGATACATAATTAGAAATTCCAGGTATGCAATTATAAGTAATAAAACGAAATGTCGTTCCAAAATTCGTACCCATAGGAATCATCGGAGTAGAGTAGGGTCTCACACACGGTAACTATCGTTCAAATGAAATACTACCAACTAGGAATCCAGACGAACTTTTAAGGAACAGACACCATGTGAAATGGTGTCACGTAAAATCTCTATAATGGCGATATATTCATCCACATTATTTGTTGATGACACTAGAAAAATGCCTCATGAACACACTAGATGACCCTCGGGTGAGTAAATGACCCAAGAGGAAGAGGCTTATTTCTATGTATGATGACTGGCACCGTCTGCAAATCCTAAGTAAACTGAAGACTCCATTGACATCTTTCAACCAAGGGAAAACTCGATAAGCAATCCAACGAGATAAAGAAAAAGATATATATACACTAAGATACACTAGTATACAAAGAGTTACGCTCAATCGTAATATCTTTTCAGGTAGATCCCATTTCTGGTCTTAGCCAACATATTCCCTTCATAATATTCCAATTCGTAGGCTCCTATTTTTAAAACATGTCGCACAATATAAGGAATGTGCCACATGGGGTTGAACTTTCCTTCCCGCAACGGTTCTTTGGCTTGATCATACAAGAGGACTGAGTCACCCTCAATGTACTGTCGAGGATAGACAACATTATCATATTGGACCTTGACACTTCATTTATTCACTTCTATAGCCGTAGAGGCATATCAACACTCCTCATCTAGGCTCTCTAGTTATACAAGGCATTCTTCTAGATCAGAAGTGGGGATATTAATTTCCAGTCTAAGGGAAGGGATTTCACATTTAATGGGAAGGATTGAATCCACACTGTGTACTAACTAAAAATGAGGAAAACTGACAAAAGTATTAACCAAGATTCAGTATGCCCAAAGAACGGGGTAAAGCATTAAATGCCAGCTAGATTTTCTTTGGCTGACTATTTTTTACAAAATGGTCTTGAGAGATTTTTTCACAGCCTCTACTTGTCCAGTTTCCTGGAAATAGTAAGGGGAAGAATGACCATGTTTAAACCCTAGTTTTAATGATATTTCCTTCATCATTTCATTCTGAAAGTGACTGCCATGATCATTGACAATCTCCCTCGAGATTCTAAACCGGGAAACAATTTGGCTAAACACAAAAAACATTGAATTCTTACCATCAAATTTAATCGTAGGCATGGCCTCTGCCCATTTAGTAAAGTAGTCTATGACCATGATAATATGTTGATTCCCCCTAGCTGAAGCTAGGTTGCAGTCCACAAAATTCACCCCCCACTTGGTTAAGGGATTGATGGTGATGATCGGGTGAAGAAGGGTTGGATGCGAGAACATTTTTTGAATGAACACCTGGAAAGGGTGATACTTATTGACCACTTAGACAAAATATTTAAAAATAGATAACCAAAAATAACTAGCTCAAAATATTTTTTGGGATGTCGCAAGCCCAGATAGACGAACACCACAAGCCCCACTGTAACATTCATTAAGCACAAACTCAGCTTCCTCATGAGTAAAGAAATGATGCAAGATATTATCTACGCCTTGAAGATACAAAGTTTCATCAACGATAAGGTAGTTTTTATCTTGATAATGTATATGTCGTCGCTCGTCTCTCAATAGATGGTGAGAGAACTTCAAGATTTGAAGATATATCAAAATGTCTCCATACCAGGGGTTCAAACTAGAGATAAGGAAAATATGTTCATATGCGAATGAATCATTATGAATAACATCCTCATTTAGTCTAGGGAAGTCTAATATTAACTTGGCAAAAACTAGCGATTTCTTGGATTTCGCCGAAGCAAAATTGAGGTCAAACTCTTGCAAAATAACATTCCATTTATTGTATTTTCCCCCTATTATACTCTTAGTAAGGACGTATTGAAATGGATTGACATCATCAACTATGGTAGTTTTTCGAAGAAATATATATTTTTGCAATATTTGAACCACGTGTAATACAGCCAAGGCTAGCTTCTCAACATGAGAGTACTTGATTTCAAGGCCGACTAAGTTTTGAATAAGGTAGTAGATGATGTGCTCATGGAGCTCATCATCCTCCTAAACCAAAACTCTACCAACTTTCCTTGTAATCTCTATTGTATTCTGGGGGCTTCAATAGAGGCATCGATACCAAGGATTTCTTAGGAGAATAGAAGGATTCCTAGGGTCACTCATCCCATATAAATGGAGTATCCTTATTCAAGAGATACATGAAACTGTTAGTAATATTGGCATATCTTACTATAAACCGACATAAGAAGTTAGCTTTCCCCTCTAAAACTTGAAGCTGATGAATGTTTCATGGGGGGGGAAATCAAAGTATTTCCTTAACCTTCAAAGGATCCACTATGATCCCAATATTAGAAACTAAAAATCCTGAAAGATGACTCAACCTAACATAGAAGATGCACTTGTGAGGGTTTAAACATATGCGATAATAATAAAATCTATCAAATACTAGTTAAAGGTGGGTAGAGTGATCTACTCTCTTAGGAGAGTGAGCAGTAATATCATCGAGGTAAGCTTTGACTATATTCTTGAGATCATGAAAAGTCAAGGTCATGGCTTGTTGGAAGGTTTCTTCGTCGTTTTTAAGGTGAAAATCCATTTTCTAGTATGTGAAAGTACCCCAAGGAAAAATAAATGTCATCTTATGTTGATCCTCAGGTTTTATCTGAATTTGATTGTATCCTGAAAATCCATCCATAAAAGGAAAAACCTTGCTTCCCACACACTCATCGAGAATCCGATCAATGAAAGGTGTCGAGAATTTTTCTTTAGGACAAGCTTTATTCAGGTCTCAAAAATCCATACACACACAAATGGTTCCTTGTTCCTTATTCACGGGAATGGGATTGGATACCCATTCAGTCAAGGGAACCGAGTAGATAAAACTAAAATTAAGCAGTTTCTCCACCTCTACCTTGATAGCAGGGGCCTTCCTAGGATTAACATCTCTAAGTAGTTGCCAAATAGGTTTACCATCCAAGTAGGTTTTGACATCATGTTTGAAAATATGAGGGTTGATTCTTGGAATCTCTTCATATGACCAAGCGAATACATCACATAATTCTTTGAAGAGATCAGTGTAGATATGGATTTCTTTAGGTTCATAATTTGCACTGATATATGCATTTTCAATTTTACCAGGAATGTGAGAGATATCGATCGTGATGGTAGGAGAAATACTCGCCATGTTTCCTTCAACATAAATGCCATGTGTGTTTATTGGAACCACAACGTGACCAACTATCTCACGAAAGGTATATTGAAAATCGTCTTGTTCGATCCTAACAAGCTTTGGGAGGAAGTAAGAGCAATGATGCATATCATCCCATGGCCTATTGAGACCATTCATGGCCTCTAAGATCAATTCAACCAAAGTGAAAGTATCATCGAGGAAATTATGTGAGAAAGACGATGAAGCAGCCCATACGGGCTTGAGAACATGATCCTCCTTGTCTGTCTGCAAGGAGATAGGATCTGAGTCAACAGAAGATTCAACAATAGCCTGATATGTTCTCCCTACCACTGAAAGTGGAATTTCCATTCCAATATGTGACTGACCTTCAAAAGACATGGTCGGGGAAGGTAGGGTCCAAGGATCATTAAAATACGAAGTGCGGAAAGGAACAAACCTCATTGATGAAGTAGACTTACTAGAGATGGCATAAATGTGATGAATTGGTGCCATGAAATCAAAGGTACCCATGAGGGAGGAATACATTCCGACACCAATATCCTCAGTTGTCGACTGAAAATTTTTTATCACAAGGATTGAAGGTCCAACTGATGTATTGGGACTAGCATGCACAAAGTACAATTGATCAATTGTCATTATTTTCCCTTTTTGAGAAAAACATAAAGCATAGAAAACAGATGATACCACTGCAKTCATAGCATAAGTCTAATTAAGCCCTAGAAATAATTTATAGTCAAGGGGCACATCGACCACCTCGAGATCCACCTCCACTGTCTTTCCACCTAAATAGACTATAAAGGTAGGAAGAATACTATGGGTACAAAAGAACGACCATCAAATTTGGTCAACATAGTCGGAGATTGAGAGAGGGTTGGAAAACCAGTGGGTTACCAAAAGATTAGGGACATCACACATGTTGCAATACTTAATCAATAACTGTACTTTTGATGGTATACTTTGAGTAATCCACATGGATTTGAAAGGCCACGTGGTAAGGCAAGTGAGGTTTCACATCTGTGATTTCAAACTTGATAACCTTAGAGCCACACGAGTCTAGAGCTCCTAATGCTAATAACAATGCATTTCTCTATGAAGGGCACATCTGGAGTACCTCCAAAACCAACATCTCAAAATGGGTTTGACCCAGATCTTCGACAATAGAGTAGTTATCGGAAGCTCTAGCATTAGGGTTGTGGGTAGATCATTTTAGTACTCCTTTTGGAATATGAGGCGAAGGTTATGGCTTTTCAATCTAAAAAGGTGTTTGCAGAGGATGGGGAGACTCTGGACCAGGAAAATCCTATGAAGAACTGTAATCGCAAGACCAAGTGGCTACATTAATTTGAGACTTGACCATATTTACACATAGATAGTCACCTTCATGCATACGGGGGTTTTGATTCCCACTCACCACATTTTCAGCATTAGAGAAGCTCAAGTCCATGTGTTGATTGTGTGGAAATGGATTAGTCAACATGGGGGGAGGTTTAAATAAGATCCTTGCATCTTCCTTAAGTTTGGGGCATAAGTGGGTAAGGTGATCATCAATAGAAATTTTGCAAGGAAACTTCACCTTCCGCTTTTATTTCTTTCCCTCACCAACATTATTTTTTGATCTATCATTGATAATATTATCCTTGGGTTTATTATAATTATTATTATTCCTCCCACCCTTATGGCTATTACTCCTTCCTTTCCTTCTATTCCCTCTTGGTTGCTAGTTACCATTTGGGTTGGTCAACAACTGTATAAAATGCACATCCGTTGACTGAGTGGGAGTAGAGGACACAGACGAATCTTGTCCTCCTATAGAATGTCTTAGAGACAACTCTTTCAACTGGTTTGTCACAAATTTTGTAGTCTTAACATTTATGGATCCTATAATTCCATAGGCATGAGGCCCAAACTTTTGTCTAGGGTCGTATTTTGACCTCAGTGCATTAGGAATAATTTTTCATAACATCCCAGATTGAGCATATATGAGATCTAATTGTTGGTATTTGAAAATAGCTTCCTCTTTAGATGTTACCTTGGATTTAGAAACATCCTTTGAAATACAAGGAAATAAATACTTAAGAAACCTTTCCAACATGAACTCTAGAGGAATGTAGGCTTTGATCAACCTCTTACGTCTACGCCACTCTTGGATGTGATCTAAGATATGGGTGGCTTTGTCTTGAAGGAGGGATGACATAAGCTCTATGTTAGCATTGTAATGAACCGATAACTCAAAGTGGTTGAGAAAGACTAAAACATTCTGATTAAAATTCCCATATGTTCCCCTTGGTATCTCTATGTACCACTTCACTTCAACCCCCATGAGGGTGCATTGAAACAATCTTAAATGAATAGAATCATTGTTAAGGGAATTTGAATATAACCAAAGATAAAAGTTAGTGGCGTGATCACCGGGATCCTCACTAGTATTTCCTTTGAATTTTAGAATATCCGAAGGAAGCTTGGTGGGGAAGGGGGACCATGATGGATTATGATGCACTGGGTCATTCATTAATCTTGACAATTCTGGAAAATTAAGCATAGCCAGAAAAGGGATTCAGAATTGCAGTATCTAAGCCCATGCTACTAGGAAATATTGATGTTGAGGAATCACGACCCAACTAGGGTTTTGGTATGCACCATGGCCCTGCTCGGTATGGTAATGGCCTCCTCCAAGTTAATTCATAATAATTTGGGTGGGAACCATCCCTATAGGAAGGTTATAATGAAGATTATAAATGTTTCCTCTGGCCAAAGTGGCTCCAAGATGGGGGTTTCCCATAGTATGAAACTGAACTCCCCCAGGTGAAAATCTGGAGGATAGAGGTGGAGTCGTTATTCCAAAGATGTTAGTCAGAATCATTGTGGAGGAGGAGGAAGGTGTAAAGGATGGAGCATAGGAAATGACTTGTCCACCTGGTTGATTACTCCATCTAGGAGAATTAAGACTATTATTAGACCCAGGATGAAAAGGAGGTTGGCTTTCAACCATAGGAGTCATTTGGGGAATATGAGCTCCACCAAACAAGAGTGGAATATGCGGAGGAGTCATGCCCCCAAGTCCAATACTAGGATTTCTGTTATTATCTAAAATGGAAGATGAAAGTTGTGATGTCATATTTGGCATACCAAAAGAGAAAGGGTTAGATACCAAAAGAGTAGACTGAGTATTGTACCTAGGTGTACCAAAAATAGACCCAAAAGGGTTCATCACTAAAGGTTGAGTAGCAACTCTAGGTTGGATAGGAGTGATGACGGGAACCTTCGACGTTGAAACCATAGTGGTTGAAGGTGTCAAAGGAGTTCCATTAACTAAAATAGGTATGGGAGTCAAAGGACTCCCGATATCTTTCTGACTCGACTCAGTACTCATACTTGTATGACCAGATGTCTGATAAGTGGAGGTGTGTGTACCACGTTTAATAACTTTGCACCTTTTAGAAGGAAAAGACTCAAGATGCAGTGGTAACTTTAAAAAATGACAATACTAGTGAAGAAGCTCATCTGGCTCCACGATGACTCAAGAATCGACATATAAAAGACCAATCATAAGGCCAACTAACATTCAAAGAGCACACCAAAATAAACAAAAAGACCAAATGCACACAAACATGACATAGTGTTTGAAAAGGGGCCTCCCTCTCTAGAGTACGTATGCTTCACCCAAGAGGGGATTGAGATTCCCTTCAAAACATCATAGGTATGAGAATCAATTATAAGGGATTTCATGGGATTAACAACATAGTCGATCAGATCCCCCTAGAGAGGTAATCCTCCATATAGGTTGTGTGATGTTTGAACCTTATCTTACTAGGGGTAACTACAAAATAACCTATGTGGCTACCTATGTCAAGCAACTAAAGCCACCACGATATAACCAATGCACATGTGAACAATCGTAAGTCAGATCCACTGTATGGGTAGGGTAACAAAGACAAAAATATTGAAAGAACTGCATATCATGGAGGTAAATGTACTAGCAAGAACCCCATATATGAATATAACCCAAGAAATATCTCTCACGCTAAGAAGTTATTAGAGGGATATCTCTACAACCAACTTCACGCGACCTCATGCTTAACTCCAGTGTGAGCGGAGCCTCCTAACATCACTAATTATACAATGGATGTCATCACTCCCTTAGTCATACACAAATGTTGAGTTTAATATTCTTGGAGAAGTTTACTCACAAAATCCTATTCCAAGGCTCTATATCTTAAGCTAGTTTGTGTACCCTGAAAAATAAAATCATTTCTAATCAATTTTAAATTTATCAACATTACTTTTAATGAATTTGTTTACTCAAAAGATGTGGTCGTGAAACTGATGATGTTATGACTCAACAAACTAAAGAAATGAATATGAACATAAAGATAAGTCCTAAACTTCAATTCTCAAGAAATGATAAGATTTTCACAAATGCAACTTTCAATTCAACTCTGCAATTTCAAATAAAATGCAATCTTTCCATATATGTATCAAGATCAATACTAAACAACCAAAAGAGAAAATGCCAAGATGAAAAATGTATATTTTTGTATTTTCAATATAAATAATAAAATTCAAGGACTGAATAACAACTTGATATATAGACCCTACTATAAGAGGAAATACAAACCAACCAGGATACCCAAAAGAAAACACCCAGCCCAAGAAGTAAGGAAAACCAATGAAAAAGATGATGAGAAAGAAAAAGACCGCCCTAAAATTAAACCATAAAAAGGTTTCCTATCACTCTTCAAGAACTCAACAGTTAGGAAAGAGACCCAAGAATACTCAACAACCATCAAAACTCACCCAACAAACACCAAACTCAACAAGCAATCTAAAAAAGTTGATGTATGAGATTGTTTAAGAAAAACATGAATATGTATGTATCATATAGGATGACAGATCGCGTATGTCAAGGGAAAACCTGTGTATATGTATTAAAACACTACCAGGGTAAGGATAAGGAAAATAAGCTTAGATAAAAAGTAAAAATAGGTTGTCAAGCAATCAAGAGATAGGAAAACTCAGGCTACTAGAGAGCAGTTGATGGATGAAAACACTAAAAACCCCCAAAATAGAATATTCAATCCCTAGTATGGTTTCCAATTATATTACGAGGAAAATCACTCTATGGCATGGGGTAAACCACAACAGACGGAATGACTACATAAATCGAGTCTAATCCCAAGTATGCTATATAAATGTAAATGCTAACAAGACAAAATAAAGAGTTTACCTCGTATAGGCATTCGATGAAAACCAACATTGAGCACTCGAATCAAATCTTTATACTTGCAACTTGTCCTCAAAAACCAAGATACACAATAATATGGTGATAATATATAAAGTTATCACATACAATATCATAATCCATTCACATTCATAATAAATACACCTATGGAATAATAATTCAAATATTTTCAAGACATCAATTAGATGAGAAAAGAGTATTTCTATTAAAATATGATCAACATAAGTGTATGAGTGATAAACTTCTTTTTCGGAACATCTTGGAACCAAGAAACTAAGTCCCTTCCATTTGAGCCTCCACCACTTCAATCCTCCACCAAAGGCAAGCTCATATAAGAGAGACAATGAGGTTCTCCATCAAAGAGGGAAGAGCTTGGGGGTTGGACAATGTGTTCAGACTTTAAAGGACAAAGTGATGCATACTCAATATGAAGTGAATAATTTCTCTTGAGTAACATTGCTCTCAAAAGTTTAATTCTCTCCTCCTCCATTGTTTGGATATGGCCCATTTTATATCCTTCAAATGGAATTGAAGGGTCGAGTCAAAATGTTTCCACTATATGGAAGGTCAAGGATCATGGATCTCATGATGTGACATGGAAACCTGACACAATTTATTAATTTTGAGCACCAAAACTGATGTACACAGGTTGTAGTGGTGAAACCTATGTATATGCATGTTGTATAACTGTTAGGGCATGTATATGTGGAAAAATATGTTTTTTTAGCTCTGGGAATTGCAAAAGGGGACTTCAAGTCTGCATAGGGAAATGGAAAAGGCCTTCTGAGCAAGTTGCATGGGGTGAGATATTTTTCCTTAGCCAAGGAAAATATATTGTTGATATCATGCAGAGACTCAGGATGATGGACTGCAAGTCTATGGCCACACCTATGTTGAAAAATTTGAATTTCTTGAGTGATTCATCTTCAGATTTGGTGGATCCCTTGATGTAAAAAATGTTTATCGATGTACCTGGTTAACACCAGGATGGACATATATTTTTCATTGAGCACTTTGAGTCAGTACATGGTTGAGCCTACACGTGTACACTAGATAGAATCAAAACATGTGTTGAGGTACCTACATGGTACAATTGGATATGGATTGAGATATGTCTTGAATGGATATGTAAAGCTGTAAAGATGTACAGAATTTGACTAGGCAAGGAGTGTAGTGGATTAGAAGAGTACTTCTAGATGTTGGTTCAGTCTGGGCTCGTGTATGATCTAATGGTTGAGAAGGATATATAAATCATTGGCACTTAGTACATCAGATGAATATTATATCGTAGCTAGTGTGGCAATCTGTGAATTAGTGTGGCTTTGGAAGTTGCTTGTAGAGATATTTGATCTAGAGTTGGAGCCAAATTTGATACATTGTGATAATCAAAGTTGTGTAAGGCTTTCAGAGAACCTTGTCTTTAATGACAAGTCAAATCACATAGATATAAAATGTCAATACATCCGAGACATGGTGAAGAGAGGAGCTATAGATCTCTAGTACATATCCACGAATGAGCTGTTAAGAACCAAACATCAATATAGCATAGAAAAACCTCAGAAAAAGTACTCAACGCCTTGAAAAAGAGATAATTTCAGATAATAAGCCTCTTCGAGGGGGCAACCTCCTTTTACCCCACTTAAATGTTCAAGTACAAGATGATTCAAAATTAAAATGTCTCCTTGGTATATATAGGAGACTAGGAGGTATAATTACAACTAATGGCTTGAAGACGACATAAATAAAATAACATTACTCATATAATATGCCCCAATTAAGGGGTAATGAGCCAATATTAGGGCTTAACATGCCCCTCCCCTTGAGACAAGTTTTGTCTGCAATGCTTGAGTAACTCTGGATGCTTCTACATAAAAGACTTATATTCCCAAGTGGAATCTTCAGCTGGTAGTTTCCTCCATTTAATGAGATACTCCGAAATGGATCTATTCCTCAGTTGGTGAATTCTTGTGTCAGTGATGGTTTCAGGCTCCAATATGATTTTTCCTTCCTCATCAAGTTCTAACAATATAGTTTGAACTCGGATCTTGTCTCTTGTAACCTTCTTTAAGCATGAAACATGGAAAACTGGGTGTACTCGTGAAGATGCAGGTAGCTCGAATTTGTATGCCATAGTACCAATCTTTTGCAACACCTTATAAGGGCCATAGTACTTTGGTGATAATTTATTATCTTTCTTGGCCTTCTTGAGGACATTTGTTTGTATGGTTGTAGTCTTAAAAATACCCAATCACCTACTTCAAAACCTCTTTCACTACGATGTTGATCTGCTTGTTGTTTCATACGAATATGTGCCATGGCCAGGTTTTCCTTTAAGATTTGGAGAACTTGTTGTTGATTCTCGATGTGATCTTCCACTACTTGAACCTTAGATTTTTCTTTTAGAGAAGAAGTGATGGAAGGAGGGTGGTATCCATAAAGTGCCATAAATGGTG
>JASDQU010102140.1:120162-167801 GCA_032191745.1 Picea mariana
ATGTTGAATGTTATCCTTTAAAGTTCCTATGAATACATCAATCAAGTGCTCATCTGGAATATCAGTTACTTTAATATTCAATCTTTGGAAGTTCTAAATGTGCTCAGTAACTGAACCCTTTTGCTTGAGATTTATCAATTTGCTAAAGAAGGTATTGCTCCTTGTATCCTCATAGTGTGCTATCATTTCTTCCATGAAAATTGTCCAAGTGATGAGTGATTTGCGAGAACAAAGATATTGATACCATAAAAATTGATTAGGTTCTAAATATAAAGAAGCAATTCATACCTTTTGTGTATGTGGCACATTATGGAGATCAAGGAATTGCTCCATCTGAAGTATCCATGTGATTGGGTCCTTGCCATCAAACTTCCTCATATCAATCTTAGGAACGTGGTTGGTATTCAAACCAAAGTTGGAGTTTCTCCATTCTTGATTCACCTTCCTTATGTCCTCATCTTGAATTTAATGGGATGCATTTTCACTTTCAGGTGTCTTCTTTGTTATGAGATTTTTCAATACTTCCATGATCTTCCCTTTTCAACCATCCATCTTAGTATCCAACTTAGCTTCCATTGAATCCATCAACTTAGCTTCCATTGAATCCGTCTTAGTATCCAACTTAGATTCCATTGAATCCATCTTCTTTTGTAGTTCATTTATGTCCCTACGCATTTCTTCACCTTCACCAAGAGTCCAAGTAGGATTTTCTGGAGGCTTATTTGGTGTAGAAGTTCCCTTTTTTGGTGGCATGTCGGCCAAGTATCACTTTTGAACCCTGATGTTGAGGTGGTTCTGCTAGACAATATTTCTTCTGTTGTATCTCCCAAGTTTCAACCCTTTTGGGTATGAAACTTTCTTTTAGGTAGTTCTATGATATTTCTTCTCTGCAATTCCACAGGTCTGATCAAAATTGGATGTGCCAAGTTGAATTTATGGTAACATCCCCACAACTTGCCATTTTTTGTCCTTTCCAGGAGATCTCACTTGTATATCATGCCCCGCACAAAATAATTGATATAAAATTCTGAAACTCACACCAGAAATAATACAAACTGTCCACAATCCAATGAAACCAGTCCCACTCAATTTATATACTCTAAGAATAAGTTATGATTGTTTTACCTGGAACACCTTCTTCAGACTAGTCAATAGGACTAGTCAGATACCCTATCTTACACCAGGTGTATATGCAAATTTAAGATTACCCAGAAGCTACACTTTGTACCATAGATACCCTACTAAGTTTTGTAAATATCCTCCAGAGGTTAGGGTCTGAAACATTACAGAAAATGTTTTATAGCGAAAATTCCACAATGACTCAGTTCAGGATGATTCCAGAACCCTATCCTGTATAGGTTGTATCTCTGAAAGTATAAGGCCTTAGGAGATGAATTTTTAAGCAAACTTACCTTGATATGTCTACTAAATATCCTCCAAGCCATTTCTTCTGAAACAATGTAGAACAAAAGTTATAGTGAAAATTCCACGGTGTCTCAGATGTAGCAACGAAACCCCAAGACATTGAGCTCTGATACCATATGTTAAGAACCAAATATCAATATAGCATAGAAAAACCTCAGAAAAAGTACTCAACGCCTTGAAAAAGAGATAATTTCAGATGATAAGCCTCTTCGAGGGGGAAACCTCCTTTTACCCCACGTAAATGTCCAAGTACAAGATGATTCAAAATGAAAATGTCTCCTTGGTATATATAGGAGACTAGGAGGTATAATTACAACTAATGGCCTAAAGCTGACATAAATAAAATAACATTACTAATATGATATGCCCCAATTAAGGGGTAATGAGCCAATATTAGGGCTTAACACAATAGATCATCCCAAAATAATAGTCCAACTAACCATATAACACACTCAAGGTCTAGTGATATGGTAGCTATCACATCATACATTTCTTAATAAATTATTGGAAGAGAAAAAAATGCATACCAAGGTTAAATTCATCAACAACTAGTCATCGAGGGAAACGTCAATCTTTGTCCATGGATGATGATACTTGTAAGCATTGACTAGGAATGATTAGTGAAGATTCAATCATCCATAAATAATGATAACATATTGTATCATAGATAATAGAGAATCTTTCACAATGCTCGCATACACCATAGGGTGATACATATTGATAGGGACAACCCAAGATAATCTTAAAATAGTCGAATGGTGTGATATCACATTTGATGGTGTTTTTTAAGAACCAAATATCAATATAGCATAGAAAAACCTCAGAAAAAGTACTCAACGTCTTGAAAAAGAGATAATTTCAGATAATAGGCCTCTTCGAGGGAGCAACCTCTTTTTAACCCACTTAAATATTCAAGTACAAGATGATTCAAAATGAAAATGTCTCCTTGGTATATATAGGAGACTAGGAGGTATCATTACAACTAATGTCATAAAGACGACATAAATAAAATAACATTACTAATATAATATGCCCCAATTAAGGGGTAATGAGCCAATATTAGGGCTTAACATGCCCCTCCCCTTGAGACAAGTGTTGTCCACAATGCTTGAGTAACTCTGGATGCTTCTGTATAAAGAACTCATCTTCCCAAGTGGAATCTTCATCCAGTAGTTTCCTCCATTTAATGAGATACTCTGAAATGGATCTATTCCTCAACTAGTGAATTCTTGTGTCAGTGATGGCTTCAGGCTCCAATATGATTTTTCCTTCCTCGTCAAGTTCTGGAAATATAGTTTGAAGTGGGATCTTGTCACCTATAACCTTCTTTAAGCATGAAACATGGAAAACTGGGTGTACTCATGAAGATGTAGGCAACTCTAATTTGTATGCCATAGTACCAATCTTTTGAAACACATTACAAGGGCCATAGCACTTTGGTGATAATTTATTATCCTTCTTGGATTGCTTGAGGGACATCTGTTTGTATGGTTGTAGTCTTAAAAACACCCAATCCCCTACTTCAAAAATGATTTCACTATGATTTTGATCTGCTTGTTGTTTCATGCGATTCCATGCCATGGTCAGGTTGTCCTTTAAGATTTGGAGAACTTGTTCTTGATTCTCGATGTGATCTTCCACTACTTGAACCTTAGATTTTTCTTTTAGAGAAGAAGTGATGGAAGGAGGGTGGTATCCATAAATTGCCATAAATGGTGTCATTTTTGTTGCAATATGAAAGGAAGTGTTATACCACCATTCTACCAAGGGTAACCATTTGAACCATTGTGTTTGTTTATTAGAGACAATGCAATGAAGGTATCCTTCCATACATTTGTTCATTATATCAGTTTGTTTATCAGATTGAGGATGATAGGATGAGATATGAGCCAATTGAGTACCCAAACAAGAAAACGATTCTGTCCAAAAATGTCCAGTGAAGATGGGATCTCTGTCAGTTAAAATAATCTTTGGGATGCCATATAGCTTTTGAATTGTCTCCATGAATGCGATGGCAAATCTACTAGCTTTGAAGGGATGAGAGAGTGCAGAAAAGTGTGTGTACTTGGTCAATCTATCAACAATCACCATGAAGACATTCTTTCCTTCAAACTTTGGTAACCCTGTGATGAAATCCATGGAAACCTCCTCCCAGCATTGACTTGGGATGGATAATGGTTGTAAAAGACCTGGGGTCTTAATTGTTTCCACCTTATTTTGTTGGAAAACCAAACATTCTTCCACAAACCTTTGAACTTCAGTTTTAAGTCCATCCCAAAAAAAATACTTCTTAACTCTATGGTAGGTTTTCAAAAATCCCGAGTGCCCTCCTACTGGAGAGGTCCTACTGGAGAGGTGTACAATCCCAATAGTACATTTTCTTTGAGTTGGGAGTTCTTACATAAATATAAGCAATCTTTGTACCATAGTGAATCAGTTTTCCATGTAATTGTATCTGATGTATTGGAATCCTCCTGCAACCTTTGAATGAGAGTCCACACTTTTTCATGATTCTTCCATTCATCCATTGATTCTATTATCCAATTGGGTTGGATGATTGAGATAACACAGAGAAAGGCCTCAACATCTTCATCCTTTATTGAGAGTGCATCTACCACAACATTTTCCTTCGCCTTTTTATAGGTGATTTCAAAATCATAAACCAATATCTTGGTTACCCATTTTTGTTGTTCTTCTGAAGATAATCTTTGTTCCAAGAAGTATTTAAGACCATCATGATCTGTTTTGACCTTAAAGTTCCCACCTATTAGGTAAGGATGCCATTTCATCAGTGAATGTAGTATTTCCATCATTTCCTGCTCATAAATGGGTTTGTGTAAGTCCTTTCCCTTGAGTGGTCGACTTTCAAAATCCAGGGGCCATCCTTCGTTCATTAGAACAACACCAATTCCATTTCTCGAGGCATCACATTCCAAAATAAAGGTTTTTGTGAAGTCTGGAGTGGTCTAGACAAGAGCTTTATAGATCACCTCTTTAAGTTGTTCAAAATCTTTAGTTTCCTTTGGAGTCCATGAAAATGCATCCTTCTTAGTTAGTGTCGTTAAAGGTGTTGTTATTCTTCCATAGTTCCAAACAGACTTGTGGTAGTAACCTGCCAAACCCAAAAATCCTCTAAGATTCTTCAATGTTTTAGGAATCATCCAGTCCATCATGGCCTTAATCTTGTTAGGGTCTACCTTGACACATTCATGACATACAATATGACCCAAATAATCTACCTCATTTACTCCAAGGAAACATTTGGATGGTTTGGCATATAGCTGTTGCTCCTTTAGTACTTGTAGCACCTTGTCAACATGTCGCACATGATCCTCCCAAGAATTTCTATAGATTAGTATATCATCAAAAAATACTAACACATTTTTTTGAAGGAAGGGCTTGAAAATGGAATTCATCAACCCTTAGAATGTGGAAGGTTCACTTGTAAGGCCAAAAGGCATGACCAAAAATTCATAATGGCCTTCATGAGCTCGGAATGTTGTTTTTGGGAAATCTTCTTCCTTCATTTTGATCTGATGATACCCTAAACGAAGATCCAATTTTGTGAAATAGATTGCTCCATGTAGTTCATATAACAATTCATAAATGACAGGAATGGGAAACTTATCTTTAATAGTGATCTTTTTGAGCTCTCTTTAATCTGGACACATATGCCATGAGCTATCTTTCTTGAATACCATTACCATTGGTGCCTAGTAAGAACTTTGGCTAGGTATAATAATGCCAGCCTCTAACATTTCTTCAACCATGCACTCAATTTCACTCTTCTGGGCGTAAGGGTATCTGTATGACCTGATGTTAGGAGGAACACTCCCAGGAATTAGGTGAATTTCATGATCATCATTTCGAGTGGGCGGAAGACCTTTGGTAATATCTTCAAATACTTTGGAATGCTTATCAATGATCCTTTGGAGATCTTGAGGAATAGATGGCTTAGATGTTTGAACATCTAGTGAGCATAGTTGTGCAATAATGCCTTGATTCCCCTTTTTCAAGAATTTTGTCATGCCATTAGAGCTTATCACCTTACCGGGTTTCCTTGTGATACCTCTTAACTCAATTTCTCTTTCGTCCAATGAAAATTTCATAAAAAGTTCTTGAAAATTAAAAGCCACTATTCCTAATGATTGTAACCATTGGATTCCTAGTACAACATCTTCACCACCCATGGGTATAACAATCATTGGAATATTCATTACATATTCCCCATAGTAAGATTGATATTAGTGCATTTTCCTAAGAAATTGATATTTCCTCCATCTGCAATCATTACTTTAAAATATGGCACTGGATATACAAAGCAATTGATAGCTTTGGCTACTTTATAGTGAATGAAATTATGAGTACTGCCAGAATCCATTAGGACTATTACCCTTTTCTTTTTGATGTATCCTTCGATATTGAGGGTTTGAGGAGTGTTAATTCCAACCAATGCATTACACGATATTGTGGGAGTCAACTCTTTAGATGAAATTGCTTCTACGTTTTAATATTGAGATGGTTCTTGTTCTTCTTCTTCTTCCTCTTCACAATCTATATAGAATAATTTCTTCTCACCACACTTATGTCCCTTACTGTACTTGTTGTCACAATTAAAACATAAACCTTTTGATTTTATTTCCTCCAATTGTTGAGGTGTCAGCCTTTTCGGTTGAGGTGTTTTAGAGGAAGGAACATTGTTCTCTCTATAGATGTTAGGGTTGGTCCTTCTAGTAGCCATAGCCATATTTTTAATTTCAACATTTCTTGCCACCTTAAATGCATTCTCCAATGATTTGGGTTCCCAAAGGCAAACCTCATGTTGAATGTTATCCTTTAAAGGTCCTATGAATACATCAAATAAGTGCTCATATGGAATATGGGTTACCTTTATATTCAATCTTTGGAAGTTCTCAATGTGCTCGGTAACTAAACCCTTTTGCTTGAGATTTATCAATTGGCTAAAGAAGGTAATGCTCCTTGTATCCTCATAGTGTGCTATCATTTCTTCTATGAAAATTGTCCAAGTGACGAGTGATTTGCAGGAACAAAGCCATCGATACCATAAAAATTGATTAGGTTCTAAATATAAAGAAGCAATTCGTACCTTTTGTGTATGTGGCACATTATGTAGATCAATCAATTGCTCCATCTGAAGTATCCATGTGATTGGGTCCTTGCCATCAAACTTCCTCATATCCATCTTAGGAACGTGGTTGGTCTTCAAACCTAAGTTGGATTTTCTCCATTCTTGATTCACCTTCCTTGTGTCCTCATCATGAATTTCATGGGATGCATTTTCACTTTCAGGTGTCTTCTCTGTTACAAAATTTTTCAATACTTCCATGATCTCCCCTTTTAAACCCTCCATCATCTCTTGTAGTTAATCTTTTGTTACTATCTTCTTTTGTAAATAATTTATGTCCCTACGCATTTCTTCACCATCATCAAGAGTCCAAGTAGGATTGTTTGGAGGCTTATTTGGTGTAGAAGTTACCTTTTTGGGTGGCATGTTGGCCAAGTATCACTTTTGAACCTTGATTTTGAGGTGGTTCTGCTAGACAATCTTTCTTCTGTTGTATCTCTGAAGTTTTGGCCCTTCTGGGTATGAAACTTTCTTTTATGTATTTCTCTGATAGTTTTTCTCTGCAATGCCATAGGTCTGAACAAAATTTGATGTGCCAAGTGGAATTTACGGTAACATCCCCACAACTTGCTGATTTTTGGCCTTTCGAGGAGATCTCACTTGTATAGCGTGCCCCGCACAAAATAATTGATAAAAAATTCTAAAACTTGTACCAGAAATACTACAGACTGTCCACGATCTAATGAAATTAGTCCCACTCAATTTGGATACTATAGGAAGAAGTTATGAGTGTTTTACCTGGAACCCTTCTTGAGACTAGATAATAGGAGTAGTCAGATACCCTATCTTACACATGGTGTATCCACAAATTTACGACGACCTAGAAGATGAAATTTTTACCACAAATACCTTACTAATTTCTATGAATAGCCTCCAATGTTCAGGGTATGAAATGCTACAAAAAAAAAATTATAGTGAAAATTCTGTAATGAATCAGTTCAAGATTATTCCTGAACCCTTTCTTGTACAGGTTGTATCTCCGAAAGTGCAAGGCCTCAAGAGCTTAAATTTGAACCAAATATACCTGTATCTGTCTACTAAATATACTCCAAGCCGTTCCTCTAGAAACGTTGTAGAAAAAAAGTTATAGCTAAAATTCCAAGGTGTCTCAGATGTAGCAGCGAAACCCCAAGACCTTGAGCTCTGATACCATATGTTAAGAACCAAATATCAATATGGCATAGAAAAACCTCAGAAAAAGTACTCAATGACTTGACAAAGAGATAATTTCAGATTATAAGCCTCTTCGAGGGGGAAACCTCCTTTTACCCCACTTAAATGTTCAAGTACAAGATGATTCAAAATGAAAATGTCTCGTTGGTATATATAGGAGACTAGGAGGTATAATTACAACTAATGGCCTAAAGCCGACATAAATAAAATAACATTATTAATATAATATTCCCCAACTAAGGGCTAATGAGCCAATATTAGGGCTTAACAGTTTTAAAGAGAGGCTAGCTGGTGAAGGTGACATTGCAACGTTTACTAACGAGTAAAGTTTGTCCTTCATAACTAACCCATCCAGGATGATAGGGATTCAAATGCAAGGAGGAGGGTAGCTGTTAGGAACCAAATATAAATATAGCATAGAAAAACCTCATAAAAATTACTCATCGCCTTGAAAAAAAGATAATTTCATATAATAAGCCTCTTTAGGGGGCAACCTCCTTTTACCCCACTTAAATGTTCAAGTACAAGATGATTCAAAATGAAAATGTTTCGTTGGTATATATAGGAGACTAGGAGGTATAATTACAACTAATGGCCTAAAGCCAACATAAATAAAATAGCATTAATAATATAATATGCACCAATTAAGGGGTAATGAACCAATATTAGGGCTTAACATGCCCCTCCCCTTGAGACAAGTGTTGTCCACAATGATTGAGTAACTCTAGATGCTTCTGTATAAAGGATTCATCTTCCCAAGTGGAATCTTCAGCCAATAGTTTCCTCCATTTAATTAGATACTCTGAAATGGATCTATTCCTCAACTGGTGAATTCTTGTGTCAGTGATGGCTTCAGGTTCCAATATGATTTTTCCTTCCTCATCAAGTTCTGCAAATATAGTTTGAACTGGGATCTTGTCAACTATAACCTTCTTTAAGCATGAAACATGGAAAACTAGCTGTATTCATGAAGATGCAGACAACTCCAATTTGTATGCCATAGTACTAATCATTTGCAACACCTTATAAGGGACATAGTACTTTGGTGATAATTTATTATCCTTCTTGGCTTGCTTAAGGGACATCTGTTTGTATGGTTGTAGTCTTAAAAACACCCAATCCCCTACTTCAAAACTTCTTTCACTACGATGTTGATCTGCATGTTGTTTCATGCAATTCTGTGCCGTGGTCAGGTTGTCCTTTAAGATTTGGAGAACTTGTTGTTGATTCTCGATGTGATCTTCCATTGCTTGAACTTTAGATTTTTATTTTAGAGAAGAAGTGATGGAAGGAGGGTGGTATCCATAATGTTCCATAAATGGTGTCATTTTTGTTGTAGTATGAAAGGAAGTGTTATACCACCATTCTACCAAGGGTAATGATTTGAACCATTGTGTTTGTTTATCAGAGACAAAGCAAAGAAAGGTAGCCTTCTAGACATTTGTTCACTATCTTGGTTTGTCCATCATATTGAGGATGATAGAATGAGATATGAGCCAATTGAGTATCCAAACAAGAAAATAATTATGTCCAAAAATGTTCGGTGAAGATGGGATCTCTGTCACTTACAATAATCTTTGGGCTGCCATGTAGCTTTTGAACTGTCTCCATGAATGCGGTGGCAACTGTACTAGCTTTGAAGGGATGAGAGAGTGCACAAAAGTGTGTGTACTTGGTTAGTCTATCAACAATCACCATGATGACACTCTTTCCTTTAGACTTTGGTAACCCTGTGATGAAATTCATGGAAACCTCCTCCCAACACTGACTTGGGATGGATAATGGTTGTAAAAGACCTGGGGTATTAATTGTTTCCACCTTATTTTGTTGGCAAACCAAACATTCTGTCACAAACCTTTGAACATCAGTTTTAAGGCCATCCTAAAAAAAATCCTTCTTGACTCTATGGTAGCTTTTCAAAAATCTCGAGTGCCCTCCTACTGAATAGGTGTGCAATTCCAATAGTACCTTTTGTTTGAGTTTGGAGTTCTTACATAAATATAAACAATCTTTGTACCATAGTGAATCATTTTTCCATGTAAATGTATCTGATGCACTGGAATCCTACTGCAACTTTTGAAAGAAAGTCCACACTTTTTCACCATTCTTGCATTCATCCCTTGCTTCTATTATCCAATCGGGTTGGATGATCAAGATAGCACAGAGAAAGGCCTCAACATCTTCGTCCTTTATTGGAGTGCCTCTGCAATGACATTTTTCTTCCCCTTTTTATAGACGATTTCAAAATAATAACCCAATATATTGGTTACCCATTTTTGTTGTTCTTCTGAAGATAGTCTTTGTTCCAAGAAGTATTTAAGACTATCATGATCTGCTTTGACTTTGAAGTGCCTACCTATTAGGTAAAGATGTTGTTTCTTCAATGCATGTATTATTGTCATCATTTCATTCTCATAAATAGGTTTGTGTAAGTCCTTTCCCTTGAGTAGTTGACTTTCAAAATCTAGTGGCCTTCCATATTGCATTAGGACAACACCAATTCCATTTCTCAAGGCATCACATTCCACAATAAAGGTTTTTGTGAAGTCTGGAGTGGTCAAGACAGGAGATTTGCACATCACCTCTTTAAGTTGTTCAAAAGATTTAGTTGCCTTTGGAGTCCATGGAAATGCATCCTTCTTAGTTAGTGTCGTTAAAGGTGTTGTTGTTCTTCCACAGTTCTAAACAAACTTGCGGTAGTAACTTGTCAAACCCAAAAATCCTCTAAGATTCTTCAATTTTTTCGTAATCGGCCAGTCCATCATGGCCTTAATATTTTTAGGGTCTACCTTGACACCTTCATGAGATAGAACATGACCCAAATACACTACCTCCTTTACTCCAAAGAAAAATTTGGATGGTTTGGCATATAGTTGTTGCTCCTTTAGTAGTTGTAGCACCTTGTGAACATGTCGCACATGATCCTCCCAAGACTTGTTATAGATTAGTATATCATTAAAAAATACTAACACAAATTTTCGAAGGAAGGGCTTGAAAATGGAATTCATCAACCCTTGGAATCTGGAATGTGCATTTGTAAGGCCAAAAGGCATGACCAAAAATTCATAATGGCCTTCATGAGTTCGGAATGTTGTTTTTGGGATATCTTCTTCCTTCATTTTGATCTGATGATAGCCTAAACGAAGATCCAATTTTGTGAAATAGATTGCTCCATGTAGTTTATATAACAATTTATTAATGACGGGAATGGGAAACTTATCTTTAATAGTGATCTTGTTGAACTCTCTGTAATATGTACACATACGCCATGAACTATCTTTCTTGAATACCATTACCACTATTGTAGAGTAAGAACTTTGTCTAGGTGTAATAATGCCAACCTCTAACATTTCTTCAACCATGTGCTCAATTTCACTCTTCTGGGCATATGGGTATCTGTATGGCTGATGTTAGGAGGAACACTCCCAGGAATTAGGTGAATTTCATGATCATGATTTTGAGTGGGTGGAAGACACTTGGGAATATCTTCAAATACTTTGTAATGCTTATCAATGATCCTTTGGAGCTCTTGAGGAATAGATGGCTTAGATGTTTGAACATCTAATGAGCATAGTTGTGCAATAACACCTTAATGCCCCCTTTTCAATAATTTTGTCATGCCATCAGAGCTTATCACCTTACCAGGTTTCCCCATGATACCTCCTAACTCAATTTCTTTTCCTTCCAATGAAAATTTCATGAAAAGTTCTTGAAAATTAAAAGCCATTGTTCGTAATGGTTGTAACCATTGGATTCCTAGTACAACATCTGCACCACCCATGGGTACAGAAATCATTGGACTATTCATTACATATTCCCCCATAGTAATATTGATCTTATTGAATTTTCTTGAGCAATTCATAGTTCCTCCATTTGCAATCAATACTTGAAACTTTGGCACTGAATATACAAAGAAATTGAGAACTTTGGATAATTTATAGTGAATGAAATTATGAGTACTGCCAAAATCAATTAGGACTATTACCTTTTTCTTTTTGTTGTATCGTTCAATCTTGAGGGTTTGAGGAGTGCTAATTCCATCCAATGCATTACACGATATCATGGGAGTCAACTCTTCAGACAAAATTGCTTCTATGTTTTTATCTTGAGATGGTTATTGTTCT
Source organism: Picea mariana (assembly GCA_032191745.1). Lineage (NCBI taxonomy): Eukaryota > Viridiplantae > Streptophyta > Pinopsida > Pinales > Pinaceae > Picea > Picea mariana. The sequence goes on from JASDQU010102140.1 coordinate 132,031, forward strand.
TGTTCTTCTTTCTCTTCACAATCTATGCAGAATAATTTCTTCTCACCACACTTATTTCCCTTACTGTACTTGTTGTCACAATTAAAGCATAAAACTTTTTCTTTTCTTTCCTCCAATTGTTGAGGTGTCAACCTTGTAGGTTGAGGTGTTTTATAAGAAGGAGCATTGTTCTGTCTATAGATGTTAGGATTGTTCCTTCTAGTATCCATAGCCATATTTTTACTTTCAACATTTCTTTCCACCTTAAATGCATTCTCCAGTGATTTGGGTTCCCAAAGGAGAACCTTATGTTGAATGTTATCCTTTAAAGTTCCCATGAATACATCAAGCAAGTGCTCATCTGGAATACCGGTTACCTTTATATTTAATCTTTGGAAGTTCTCAATGTGCTCAGTAACTGAACCCTTTTTCTTGAGATTTATCAATTGGCTAAAGAAGGTATTGCTCCTTGTATCCTCATAGTGTGCTATCATTTCTTTCGTGAAAATTGTCCAAGTGACGAGTGATTTGCGAGAACAAATCCATCCATACCATACAAATTGATTAGGTTCTAAATATAAAGAAGTAATCCGTACACTTTGTGTTTGTGGCACATTATGTAGATCAAAGAATTTCTCCATCTGAAGTATCCATGTGATTGGGTCCTTGCCATCAAACTTCCTCATATCGATCTTAGGAACATGGTTGATCTTGAACCCAAAGGTGGATTTTATCCATTATTGATTCACCTTCCTTGTGTCCTCACCATGAATTTCATGGGATTCATTTTCACTTTCAGGTGTCTTCTCTGTTACGAAATTTTTCAATACTTCCATGATCTCCTCTTTTAAACCATCCATCTTTGCCTCCAACTTAGCTTCCATCTCTTGTAGTTCATCTTTTGTTACTATCTTCTTTTATAAATAATTTATGTACCTACACATCTCTTCACCCTCATCAAGAGTCCAAGTAGGAATGTTTGGAGGCTTATTTGGTGTAGAAGTTCCCTTTTTGGGTGGCATGTTGGCCAAGTATCACTTTTGAACCTTGATTTTGAGGTCATTTTTCTAGATAATCTTTCTTCTGTTGTATCTCCCAAGTTTCGGACCTTATGGGTATGCAACATTCTTTTATCTAGTTCACTGATATTTCTTCTCTGCAATGCCACAGGTCTAATCAAAATTGGATGTGCCAAGTGGAATTTATGATAACTTCCCCACAACTTGCCAATTTTTGTCCTTTCTAGGAGATCTCACTTGTATAGCGTTCCACGCACAAAATAATTGATATAAAAATATGAAACTCGTACCAGAAATACTAAGGACTGTCCAAAATCCAATGAAACTAGTTCCACTAAATTTGGATGCTCTAGGAATAAGTTATGATTGTTTTACTTGGAACACCTTCTTCAGACTAGTCAATAGGACTAGTCAGATACCCTATCTTACACAGGGTGTATATACAAATTTAAGATGACCCAGAAGATGAAATTTTTACCACATATACCTTAGTTCTGTGAATATCCTCTGAATTTCAGGTTTTGAAATGTTACATAAATGTTTTTATAGCGAAAATTCCGCAATGACTCATTTCAAGATGATTCCAAAACCCTATCTTGTACAGGATCTATCTCTGAAAGTATAAGGTCTCAGGAGATGAAATTTTAACCCAACATACCTTGTTCCGTCTACTAAATATACTCCAAGGCATTCCTTCTAAGACATAGTATAAAAAGAGTTATAGCGAAAATGCCAAGGTGTCTCAGATGTAGTAGTGAAACCCCAAGACCTTGAGCTCTAATACCATATGTTAGGAACCAAATATCAATATAGCATAGAAAAACCTTAGAAAAATTACTCAACACCTTGAAAAAGAGATAATTTCAGATAATAAGCCTCTTTGAGGGGGCAACCTCCTTTTACCCCACTTAAATGTTCAAGTACAAGATGATTCAAAATGAAAATGTCTCGTTGGTATATATAGGAGACTAGGAGGTATAATTACAACTAATGGCCTAAATCCCACATAAATAAAATAACATTACTAATATAATATTCCCAAATTAAGGAATAATGAGCCAAGATTAGGGCTTAACAATAGCTATAAGTAATACACAAGGGATTGTGAAATTTATTTATTTTGGATACCATTGTCAAAGGTTTCGATAGCCATATGATTTGTAGGTGACAATTTTGGGTGAGAGTACTTTTTGAGAGATGACAAGGAAATCATGAGACATGAGGACCAAACAAGGATATAGAAAGGTTCGATTTATCACTTAAATGATCATGGGATATGTGGTCAAAGGGGTTCTTGGTGATGATTTGTAAAGAATGTCTTCACTACCCAAGGACTACAAATGACACAACATTCATCACATGAGTGGTTTAAACTCTTGTGAAAATGGAAGTTTCATCAAGGTAATCCAAAGAGCTTCATCATTATATATCAAATTGAAATTAAATATCATAAACAAAATCATCAATGCTGACCAAAGAGCTTCATCATTCTATATCAAATTAAACTTAAATAGAATAAACAAAATCATCAAGGTTGACCATGTTAATAGGGATAGATTTAGTTATTACTATTACTAGATACTATAAGAAATTACTTAATGTTTGGCATTTAATAGTTGAATATGTAAACCTATTTTCCAAGGAACTTTTGAACACATAATTAGGATACTTTAAGGCCCTAACCTTGAATGTATTTGAGAACCTCTGCCACATGATCACCCTGATGGTCGTTGACTAACATGGATGAAATAATGAAAGCTTGATGGCTAGAAGAGCCAATTTTCGGGCTCCCTTTCATGATGGAAATACATAGCATGGACATGCTAGCTAGTCTTTCTCATACTAGGCACATGCCAAACCTTGGTAGTTTTCACTAGTTATATGCACCAAGAGAAGCTTATAAGGGAACATGGTGAGGGAAGGAAAGGTGGGATTTATTGAATATGACCCCATCTAATCCAGAGGTATGGTGCATGATGGATAATATTGGCATAGAAAATTTGAATGGATTTTATGGACTTGGGTGGTTGGGATACATGTGCACCTAAGGATTTGGGTGCTCCACACTTAGGGGTTGCAATGAATAAAAAATGTTTCTCTGGGCATAAGTATCGATAGAGCACAATAATTGGACACACTCATTAAACACACTCATTCTACACCCATCATTCATCCATGAGTTCTTGGAAGAGGTCATTCTAGTATCAAATAGGAATGAAGGTAGGGATAGCCTAGAAATTTAGTTCCACGATGATGGTGGGTACTAAATATTTTCTAGTATTTAACCAAGTGAGAGTGAGATTAGTCATGTGAGTTCCCACAACTTCCAAATTATTTTCATATACCATATTTGGTTAAGAGGAAACAAATATTATAGACCATGGATCCACGAATCTAAAATGTTGCCATCCATGGTTCCATTATAGTTGAGGAGTTGTATCTTCGCATCTAGCTCGAAAGGGTGAAGTTCTAGGGAAGGTGACATCTGAAATAAATTGGAAAGGTATTGTGTTGTTTTATGTTGTTGTTGGATCTATTGATTTTTTGTTTCAACCATCTTTCTCAGAACGATTTCCTCTATCCAATATAGAGAGGGATCTCTCCCTGGTGCCATTTTGACTCTATAGAAAAGGCCTAATGGAGGATTTTTCAAAGCCATTTCTTGTTGTCCTTAGGTGGAGTGGAGGTTGTTGGGTCCTAGGTGCCTTCGTTGACAAAAAAAATTAGATCTAGTGTAGTTATTAGAGGCCTATGCAAACTAGATTGTGGTTGTAAAAGATAAGAAATGGGATAAATATTTCATTTAGAAGTTGTAAACGGTGGCTCTAATACAAACATATACCCTTGGGATAAAAATAGTAATAAAATGAAAACAATGAAAATAAGAGAAGATTTGCAAAAGAATATATGTGAATTTTTTCTATATGAAATTAGGCTTAAATACAAAAAACAAAATCATCAAGGTTGACCATGTCAATGGGGCTAGATTTAATTATTACTATTACCAGATAGTATAAGAAATTACTTAATTCTTGGAATTTAATAGTTGAATATGTCAACCTCTTTCTTCAAGGAACTCTTGGACACATCTTTAGTGTACTATAAGGTTCTAAATTTGAATGGCCTTGGGAACCTCTGCCACATGACCACCTTGATGGTCATTGATCAACATGGATGGAAATAATCAAAGTTTGATGGATATAATAGTCAATTGTTGGGCTACCTTACATGATGGAAAGGAACAACCCAGAAACATTGTTTTCCCTTTCTCAAAATAGGCACATCACATACCTTGGTATCTTGCACTAGTTAGATGCACCAAGAGAATCTTATAAGGGAACACGATGAGGGAGGAAAAGTGGGGGTTATTGAAGATGACCCCATCCAATCCACATGTATGATGAATGATGGATACAATTGGCATAGACAACTTGAATGGATTATATGGATTTGGGTGGTTGGGATACATGTGGACCTAAGGAGTTGGGTTATCCACACTTAGGGGTTGGAATTAATAGAAAAAGTTCCTCTAGGAATAATTATCTATAGAGAAAAATCATTGGACACACATCCACCAGGCACACATCCATTGGATGTATTTTTTGTGTGCACCCTTTTTTGGAACACTTGGACACACTTTTTGGGTGGGTGGCACTTTGGACATAACACCATTGGAAATTGGAGGATTGGTGGACAAGTCATGAATAAGGTAGTGGAACCACCGGGAATAGTCAAAGTTGGAAATGTGGGAACTTGGGTCCATATTATAATGAAGGGGATTGAAAGTATAAGGTAACTCTCATATAAAAGAAAGATGCCTCAAAAGTGATAAATCATATTAAAATATTCATTCACCAAGAGTGTAAAGGCTATATGTGTTTTGTTAAAAGTTTAGGGGTTGGCACACTAGGGTGAATTTCACTGGATGGGTGAGAAGAAGAAGACATGACCTACAGGAGGTAGTATTGCAATTAATTCATGGGTTGTATTTTTCAAGTTTTTTGGGAAGTAGGTGGAAGGTAATATCTCCTTAGACTCATTGTAAATTTGTAGTAGAGTTGTAGGTATAAGGCTACAAATCCCTTGTTGTATATATGTAACAACAAATTTAAGGTACCTACCTTGGGTGCCACCTATACATGCATGGTGTGGAGTCTTTATTTGTAGGATGTTGATGTTCCTCGCTTTCCATTATGCTGGCTAAAAATTGAAATATTGGCTAAGTTTTAAATTATTTACTATTGTTGGAATGTTTTAAAGACCATGGTTGGAAATGTGTTTATTGTTGAATGAACTTGGTTAAGTATAAATTATTTTCATTTGGAATATTCTAACTTAAGGTGAAGTTATGGGAAAAACTTGAGTAAATAGGTGTATTGTGGTTGTAATAGGTGTAGGTTGGCTAATCCCCTATAGTTTAGGAAAGGAATGTTGCATCATCTCAAGTGAAGAAACCAATTTGGAGAAAATAAAGTTTGCATGTAAAATATTGGGTAAATTGTATCTTTATGATAGGTGGTATTAGAGCATACTCTTCACCACTTTTTGAAGGAAAGGAAATAGTGGTGTTAATTTTAAGACAATTTTTATTCTCTTCATCATTGTCACTACTTCCATAGGTGGTATTATCACATACTCCTCACCTGTTTCTGAAGGAAAAGTGATATCAGAGGTGATTTTGATATAGTTTTTGTGTTCTTAACCATTATCACTACCATGATAGGTGGTCCTGTTACCACTCTAGTCTAGGGGTAACTAAGGATATGATGTCTCAAGGCCCACAGGTAGCATACATGGAGTGCCGAGAGCTAGATGATCAATGTAACACCCATTTTCCCCAACATAAATATATATATCTAAATTTTTCCATGAGCCATGGATGTTTAATTTTTTGGACCAACATGAACAATTAAAATTAATAAATTCATTTGATTATAATGAAAATAAATTGTTTATGGGTGTATCACTTACATAGAAAATGATTCCATGAGAGGGAATGGTGATGGGGAACCCTTAGTAGTTGAGATTACCCTTACTAGGAAGTACCCTATTGAATCTAAAATATTCAAACCCAGAACTGATCCAGGTGGATATCGGTGGCCACCCACCTTTTCCAAATGGCTCAAAACAGTTTTTTGGCAATTTTGGCAATTTACTATTTTTGGTAGGTTTTAACTTCCGGGGCCATTTTGAGGGTCCAAATGAAGGTTTTTCTAGATCGAGGTTATCAAGGATAGTTGAAGGCATTATTGAGCCCCCAAAATGAATATCCTTGATGATACCCCCCAAAATGAATCTTCTTGACGATAAATTTCCAACGAGCTATCACACACCTAAAACAGAGATCGTATGCAAAAGTTACGACCCCGGGAAGTTGATGTACTCACTTACCCAAACGGGGCCCACATGACTTTTGGCACTTCATCTCCTAGGGTTAGGTTTTTGGATGTCTAGGGTTTTTCACATTCTTGATTATTGTAAAAATGCCTTCAGAGCTTCATTGTAATCATCTTCTTGCGAATGCGAGTAGCCATCACATCTCTTCAAGCTACCACCATTCTAGCGAGTCTTTCACTCTGTATTTTTACAGTCTCTGTACATTTCTTTATTAATAGAAATCGTGTATTACTGTATATCTGTGAATCTTGTTATATTTTCGATATATCTTTGTTATATTGTTGTCTCTCTTGCAATATCTTTGAATATTTATGTGTTATATCTCCGCTCTCATTTCGTGCTGAAAATAATATGGATCAGTGGTATCAGAGCAGGTTGCTCTTGATCATTTTCAGTGCATGTCCCCGACGAGGTCTAAGTATAGCAAGTTGGGTCTTGAGCTTGTCTCTCTTGAGGACAATCGCTCTCACACACCCAAGAAACCCTCAATGGTGGAAGAAAAGAAAAATGATGGAGAAGATGATCTTATCAGTCTGTTGCTTGAGCAAGCTCTCACGCGAAAAAGGGACAAAATGATGGAGAATTTTTCCCACATCCTTCAACGCCTCCCAATAGAATCAGGCGCATCTTCATCAAGAGACCACTTTCGAGGCACCTCTCCTTTCAAGGTACAAGTTAATTTTTATATTCTTGTATTTGAAGGACATATAGATGCAGAAGCCCTAGAAAAATGGTAAACTCTGCTAGAAGGTTATTTCTCTGTTCACAATTTTTCCGACAAAAGAATATCACCTTCGCACTCCTTAAAGATCTCCCTCATGTCAAACATTGGTGGGAAACCTACTGGGAGCAAAGTTCCACAGAGGAGTCTGGAATATATGGGGCCGATCCTACTTAGGATTTTTTTGTGGATGTGGTAAAATAACAATATTACCCTGTTGGCAACTATGAGGACCAATACATGAGATGGACCACACTGCGGCAAGAGAGGGGCCAAGTAGTTCTAGAGTTCACTAATACCTTCCATACCTTGCACACCAAGTTGGGTATCAAAGACTCTGAGAGACATTTGGTTCTAAATACCGTGGGGATCTACACAAATACATCCAGACTGAAATATATTTTCTAGACATCTCATCACTAGGTGTTGCTTATCGATATGCTGTTAAAATTGAGCAGAAATTTAAGCACCAGAACAAACGGGAATTTGGGTCTGCAAATCCGCAAAAACCAAAGTATGAAAAAGACGACCCTAACAAAATGTCTCCTGAAAACTAGTCCAAGACACAGGAAAAGAAGGGTCATGGGAAGAGAAAGAAGGACACCGAAAAATGGTGTGATTTCCACAAAATCCCCTGGCACAACATCGATGAATGTCGCTCAAAACAATCATTGGTGGTCAATATCAAAGACAAGGAGCCGAACCCTGATTCAGAATCTGATTATGGAAATACTGGTAAAGGATAGATCATTGACGTAGACCCCACTGCTATTGTCACGACCACAACAATTCAACCAGAAGAGACAACAGATCCTGAAGAGGGGGAACACCTTTTTCATTCACAGATGTGGGTGAAGTGGACCCCGCTGCATTTTATTGTTGATAGAAGAAGACAAAAAAACCTCATCTCAGCAGAGGTCATCAAATAGTTGGGATTGTCGACAACACCACACCCACAACCATTCAACATCGGGTGGCTTCACCAAGGACAAGATCTCCGTGTCAGCCAATAGTGTCGATTGTCATACAGCATCCAACCCTTCAAGGATCAGGTATTATGTGATGTTGCCCCACTGGATGTCTGTGATGTTCTCTTGGGCCAACCATATATGTGGAGACACCATGTTGTTTATGAGTCTCGACCCCACAGTGTCATTATTACTTTGGGGGGTCATATCTACAGAATACCAGAGGTAGTTCTGACTATTGTTCCACCTAAAAAGTGTTGCAAGGTAGTATCTCATACTGCAAAATTCAACTTCTTCACAATCTATTCAAAAGGAGACCAAAATGACACTGCAACCACTACAACCTCGCCCCAAGCACCTTCTATACCACAGAAGCAGGTCGACAAGGCTACATCAAAATGAAAAGATTACTTCTATACAAAGTCCTCTCATGTAGCCTGACTTTTTGAATAGCCTCAACCTCAACAGGTTCATGACAGACTTCCACATCCTGAGCAGCGCGACGTCTCCAGGAAGGCAAGCAACTCACCAAGATGCAGATTCAGCAAATGCTTTTCTCTCTCCCCCGGGAGCTCAATGCAATGGAGACCATTGCTCCCTAAGGAGGGAGGATTGATCTAGGTGGATATCGTTGGCCACCCACCTTTTCCAAATGGCTCAAAATAGTTTTCTGGCAATTTTGGCAATTTACTATTTTTAACAGGTTTTAACTTTCGGGGACATTTTGAGAGTCCAAATGAAGGTTTTTCAAGATATAGGTTCTCAATGATACCTTAAGGCATGATTGAGTCCATAAAATGAATATCCTCGACTATACCTTTCCAACGAGCTATCACATGCCTAAAACAGAGATCGTATGCAAAAGTTACGACCCCGGGAAGTTGATGTACTCACTTACCCAAACAGAGCCCACATGACTTTTGGCGCTTCATCTCCTAGCGTTAGGTTTTTGGATGTATAGGGTTTTTGGCATTCCTGCTTATTGTAAAAATGCCTTCAGATCCTCATTGTAATCATCTTCTTTTGAATGCAAGTAGCCGTCACATCTCTTCTCAGAGATAAGCTGCCACCATTCTAGCGAGTCTTTCACTCTGTATTTTTACAGTCTCTATACATTTCTTTATTAATACAAATCATGTATTACTGTATATCTATGACTCTTATTATATTTATTCTATATCTCTATTATATTTTTGTCTCTCTTGCAATATCGTTGAATATTTCTGTGTTATATCTCCACTCTCATTTCGTGCCGAAAATAATCTGGATCAAGAACTATCCTATGTCCTAGAAGACTTATTTACCATTCAAGATGGTGGTGGGGTGGCCCTCCTCAAAAATCAATGAGAGAATGGGAAGAGTGCCCATATAGAAGTTTATGATTTGACCCAATAATTTGGGGTACTTGACCATAAAATATTCCTGGAGAAGGAAAGAAAAATAGGAAAATCATGGACAAAGGAGGGAAGACACACATGCTTGGGTCTGGGGACCAAATCTGAGTGGAGAAAAGTGTGTTAGAATCCTCTGGTTCTTTGAAAATAGAGGGAAGTAGAGTTCTCTCTAGTTTGTGTAAGAATATAGAAATTACATCCTCTAAACCAAGAAGATAAATTGGAATGAAAATTTGGGTATTTAGTTGTGACTCCCTGAGTAAAAAACGTGCCCCCTTTCTTGGTAGAATAAGAGATATGTCTTGATAAATTTTTTGGGTGAAGGAGAGTGGTATTCATCCTTTTAAGTTTTTGTTAATGAGTGAGAATTCCCTTCACGGCATCATCTTTTGTCTAGGGGGTGGCTAGCTACAAGGATAGACAAAAGACAATTGTGCCTATGGTTTGGTGGAAAAGGGATCACCCATTAGTAGTTTCCAAACTAATTTTAATTCGCATATAAGTGTTTCAGTAATTAGCATATTCCATGATAATTTTCTTAATTCTATGGAGTTCATGCTTTAGTTTTTTCAAGAATTGATATTATTTTCAAGTAGTGAAATGTATTGCTTCATATGTCTAGCTGATGGTAAAATATGAAGAGAGTTGAGTAAGAATATAGTTTGTTGTTTCCCCCTGCCAGTTTTAGTCTTTATAGACTTATGTAAGAAATTAATTGTAAATTTGAGTAATAACAAAGTGCTCGTTGAGAATTTGCATCCCATATGTGTGACTATGACTCATGGGTTAGTAGTGAGGACGAATCTGTCAAAGTCTTCACAAAACATATGAAGTTAAGAATGCATAATCTCTATTAAATGAAATATTGACCATAAATTTAATCTCATAAGATTAGGATAATTAGTGGAGAGGGTAAGGTATTTTAACACAAGGAATACGTCTATCAAATGAAATTAGGAGTATGTATTTTCATATTTTATTTGTCTCATTAAGACATGGTAAGAATGGAACTCTTACTTGGATTTACTTAGTGAAATTATATCCAAAGGTAAAGACTAAATGGTGGCTATTCCCTAAATAATAGTAAATATTTGCATGGAAATAGGTGCATAGTAAGTTATGGTAAAAACATAGTTTTTACTATGGGAAATTTCATTCCCAAGACTTTTTACTTAATAGAAAGAAACATAGAGAAATAAATATACGTGTTTATAAATTTTAATAGGTTTCCAGAGTGAAATCTACTTGGTGTAAGGGAGTTAGGTAACTTCTAGTAAATTCCCAAATTTACTATTTATTGTCTTAATAGTTGAGTATGAGAACATGAATTCTTATATTTAAAACTATGATTCTATCTCATGCACAAGAAGCAGAGAATCTATTAATTTTGCCTTTCTGGGAAAATAAATAAATTTTCTAAGTTGCCCATCATAGAAATTTGGTATGTACATAGGTTAATTATGTAGCTTTAGAGAGACCCCAAATAATGAATTTTGTTTTATATATACCCATGCATATGTTTCCCCTTACTTTCAATATTTAAAATACAAAATTCCTCACCGCGATGTCTCTCACCAGGATAACGAAGAAGGAATGAATAGTGGGTGTGTGATAGTTTTGGGGGCTGATATGGATGACATAATACATTTTTAATAACAATAATATATGAAAATATCTACCGAGATATCGGGTACCTGTGATGGGAAGAAAATGATCATGGAATAAACATTTTATTGGTGCCGATATGACCGACATAACACCTTTTTTCAAATAATAATGTTATATGGAGTCCCCACCGGCCTATAGGGCACCGAGGGATCGAGAATAGAGGTGCATGTGATATGTGATAGAACCCCGTCCCGATATGGCCGACATATTAATTTTTAAATTAATAATATTAAAAACATTCCATCAGGGGATCACATACTGGGAGATTGAGAGGTAAGGGGGTGTGCGATAAAGGTATGCCTGGGATGTTGGAATACTGAGAGGGGGAGGGTGAATCAGTATGATCACTTTATACCACCTTTAACCACAATATATTCTTTCACCTTAACAAAAATGTTCAACATTGTATCATCAATGTATCATCTATGTTTGCATTCAATATATCATGAGCATATAATCATACACAACATCACATCAAAAACACAGTTCACTACTATTTACGTGGAAACCCAAATGGAAGAAAACCACAAAACAATTTCTTATATATATCGGGAATTCATTCATAGGAACAACCAACGTCGAAATTCTCCAGCTACAACTTGAAGGAGGCTCCAACCCCCTATTATCAATCTCCAATCTGAAAGAAGCTACAACTCTCTGAATTCTCTGGATCCAACCAGAAAGAGTCTAAAATAATGGCAGAAGTGTCCTTAGACACACACTTTTATTAAACAAGAAAATAAATTACATAAGAGACTTTGCAAGAGTTTACACCCAAACAACTCAATACTCTTGCAATGAGCTATATATAACATAAATGTCCTAACAAACTCTAGATATGGATCACTTATTAAATAAACAAGTGTCCATTTACAATAAATGTTATTTTAACAATCTTATAAGAATACTCCTAATTTAGAGCCTAAGATACGACACCTTTCTAGAGTCATATCTTTTACAACAATATTGTATTTCTAAAAGTCTCCATTTATTAATCAAATATTCTAGATTATTAATTTAATATTCTAAATTAATAAATATTTTATTCTAACTTTATAAACTATGATATTTGTGTTTTGGATTATCTAACATTCCCCCCTATGATCCAAAGATACATTACAACATATACCAAGTTCATCCCTGAACTTAGTAAATTTTATTTTGCTAAGAGGTTTCGTGAAAATGTCAGAGATTTGATCTTCTGAAGGACAATAAATTGGTTGATGACATCCTTTGCAATGAGTCATCTAATATGATGATACTTGGTGTCCACGTGCTTTGTCTTTGAAATAAAAACTAGATTCTTGGCAATCTTAATGGCTGACTAGCTGTCGATGAATAATGATGTAGCTTCTGCTTGAGAAATGCCCAAGTCCTGTAAAATCCTACATAACCAAACAATTTCACATGTTGCTTCCCATGCTGAGATGTATTCTGCTTCTACTGTATAAGTAGCAATTGTAGCTTGTTTCTTACAATTCCAAGACACTGTTGTTGTACTCATGTTCATTAAATAGCCTGATGTTGATGCTCGATCATCAATACTTCCGGCAAAGTCGACATCTGAAAAATCCACCAAGTACAAAATTTTTAGACTTTTTTTAAGGAAGACCAAAATCCTTTGTTCCTTGAATATATCGAAGAACTCTTTTGGATGCATTCTAGTGGTTGTCCCATGGTTGTTGCATAAAGAGGGAAAGAATACTAACTGCATAAGATAGATCTAGGCGAGTGTTTGTCAAATAAATCAAACTGCCAATCAATTGTCTATAAATAGTGTTGTCTACCAATTCCCCCCCTTCAAATTTTGAAAGTTTCAAGTTTAGTTCCATAGGGGTAAAAGATTGTTTACAATCCTGCATGCCAAACTGGTGAAGAATTTCTATTGCATACTTACTTTGAGAAATGAAAATATGATGTGGACGTTGGAATACTTCAACGCCAAGATAGTAGTGAAGGAGTCCCAAATCTGTCATCTTAAAACGTGCATGTAACTCCTTTTTCACCTATTCAATATGATCATCATTGTTTCCTGTAATGAGCAAATCATCTACAAACATAATAAGAATTACCAGATAAGGACCTTGTTGATGGATATACAAAGTATCATCAGATTCACTTAGTTGAAAACCAACCATCCTAAGGTATTCATCCATTTTGGTATACCAAGCTCAAGGAGCTTGCTTTAACCCATATAAAGCCTTAATTAATTTGTAGACTTTATGTTCCTTCGCTGCAATTTCAAAACCTGGTGGTTGTTGCATATATACATCTTCCTGTAAGTCTCCATTGAGAAAATCACTTTTTACATCCATTTGATGAAATTTCCAACCTTTCTGAGCGGCCAATGCAAGTGTTAATCAGATGGTATTCCATTTAGCGGTAGGAGAAAAAGTTTCCTCATAATCAATGCCTTCCTGCTGCGCAAAATCTTTAGCCACAAGTCGTGCTTTATACTTGTCAATTTTTCCATGTTGGTTGTATTTAATTCTATAAACCCATTTGCATCTAATGGGTTTAACACCTGTAGGACGATCAACAAGTTTCCAAGTGTTGTTATCAATTACTGCTTGATATTCCTCAACCATATCCTGTTGCCATTCTTTATGTTTTACTACTTCTTTGTATGTGGAAGGTTCAGTAAAATCATTTTCTACCAAGACAAAATTCCCTTCATGGTTGCGTGATCCCCTTGTTCCTGTTTTATTCTACTCATCAGGCCTTACATCTTTCAAAAGTTGAACTACCCATTTTGGTAGTTGATGTTCACTGGTTTGGGGATCGAAATTACCATTATTGTAAATTGGATTAATGTAAACTAACATTCATCGATCAGTTGAAGATTTTGGAGGTGGAGAATCATTGTTAGATGAACTGCTACTTCTAGGAGAGTCGGCTGAACTACTGGAAGACCCAGATGATGTTGTCGAAGTAACTGGACTAGATGTATCATCTTCAGATGAAGGAAAATCAAGTTCATACCAATTATGTGAATTTGGTTTTCTTTGTCTTTGATCTCCTTTAGTTTCAAACTTTTGAAGAAGACTTTCTATTTCTTCAGCACTTTTACTTTTAGTTTCATCAAAAATTACATCCCTGCTCACAATAAATTTTCCATTGGACAAAAGTCGATACCCTTTCTTCTCATCAGAATACCCAATCATTGTGCATTTCAAGCTTCTTGAGTCAAGCTTAGTTCATTTTTCTTTCTGAACTAAGGAATAACATACAGATCCAAAAACTCTAAGATGTTTAACTCGAGGTTTGAAACCAAACCATGCTTCATAAGGTGTGATTCCATCCAAATAAGAAGTTGGAGATATGTTCCTTAAGTAGATAGTTGTATGGATTGCTTCTGCCCAATATATAGAACTTAACCTTTTAAAACTTAACATGAATCTTGCCATTCCTAACAAAGTGTGATTCATTTGTTCTGCGACTCCATTTTGCTGAGGAGTGTAGAAATTAGTAAGATGTCTTCTTATCCCATTGTATGTGCAATAAGTGTTGAATTCATTAGAAGTGAATTCTCCGCCATTATCTGTCCTAAGTGTACCTGTCTTTTCTTTAACTTCGTTTTCAACAAGTTGTCGAAAAATCTTAAATTTTTCAAATACTTCTGACTTTTTCTTAAAGAAGTAAACCCAAGTTATTCTACTGAAATCATCAACAAAGAGTAAAAAATATTTCCAACCACCGAAAGAAGTTTCTAGGGGTCCACAAACATCACTGTGAACTAGTTGCAACCGTCGATTTTCACTCCATGAACTTGTTGAAAAACTTTCTCGGCTCTGTTTTCCATAAATGCATGCTTCACATTTTGAAGTGTCCTTTTTGAAAGTGGGAAGTCCCTTAACCATCCCTTTTTTTTGCAGTTGAGAGAGACTTTCAAAGTTGAGATGTCCATATCTCACATGCCACAATTTGATAGGGGAGATACCTGTACTCACTGTTCCTGCAAAGTCTGAATGCCTTGGAATAATTTTTCCTTTCATCCTTAACATTTTTCCATCTTCGTAACCTATCATCACTATTTTCATATTTTGTTTGACTGAATTAATCTTAACTAAGCAATCTTCCATAATCACTTGATGTCCTGCTTGTCGAATTGTGACTAAAGACAACAAATTCTTTTTGAAGGTGGGTACATACCATACATTTGAAATCATTCATTCTCCAATATCAGGTAAATAAACTTTAACTACTCCTCTTCCATAAGGAGTATGTTTGGTATTATTTGCAAGAAAAACAAAATTAAGATGGCATTCTTGAAAATTCCAAAAGAAGTCACGTTTGAAATTCATGTGTTGAGATGCTCCTGAATCTAAAATCCAAGAATCTTCAAAATCACTTTGAAAAATAGTGGAAATCTGTAATGTTGAAGATGAGGTAAACACATATTCTAAATCATCATCATTTCAATCATTTGCAAACTGTGCTGTGTTTTGATGAAACTTGGAGATTTTATCAATGGAAGTTCGACAATATTCTGCATAATGACCAACTTTGCTACATCTTCTGTAAACAATCTGACTGAAATCTCTCCCTCTACCCCCGCTTTGATTTTTGTGTGGAGTTTGTCCTCTTCCTTGACTATTGCCTTGAAAATAGCCTCTACCTTGACTATTTCCTCTTGCGTGAAAATATCCTCTACCTTGAAAAGACCCTCTTCCTTGACTGCTTCCTCTGCCTTGAAAATTGTTTTCTCTACTTTGGCTTCGACCATGACCTTGTACAAAATTTCATCTTCCTCTGCTGCTATAACTGTCACTTGAAGACTTACTTGTGTTTTTTTCTGTGAAAAAATCATCTTCTCCAACTTGTTTTTTCTTTCCAAAAGTTTTGTTGTGTTGAGATAATAGTTCACTTAGTTCATCAAATGTAAGCTTGTCTAACTTGCCAGTGACTTGTAAAGTTTCCAAAAAATGTGTATAGGAAGAAGGCAATCCAGCTATTAATATTGTGGTCATGAAACTATCATCTACTTCTTGAAAACCCGTGTTTAGTATTTCCTGCTTAATGTTCTTAAGTCTGGAAATATATTCATGTACATCACCTCCTTCAGTCAATTTTTGTTGAAGCAACTTTAATTGAAGATCAACCTTCTTGGATTCAGGCTGAGTATCAAATAAATCTGTAAAAACTTTCAAAGCAGACCACGCATCCATCGTATTTTCAATGTGAACATACATCTCATCATTAACTGAAGATTTAATAAGTGCTAATGCTTTGGAATTTTTAACTTCCCATTTTGCTAATGTAGCTGCATCTGTCGGCTTAGTTGGCTTAGTATCTTCATTGCAGATATCACGCCAAAGTTCATTGTAAATGAGAGTGCTTTCAATGAGACGTTTCCATGTCTTGTATGATTTTGTGCCTTCAAGTTTATCGGAGTCAAAGAACAAATTAATTAATTTCGACATTGTAGTTGTTGAATTTACGCACCAAAAAAAAAAATCAAGCAAAGAAATATCAAGATGAGCAACACACCAGACACATCACACCAAATATGATCTATCGGGGATTGGCCTTGACCCTCGTATAGTCGTTGAAACAAGGGGAAAAATGACTGAGCTTTGTACTTGGCTCTAGTCAAATTCCAAGGAACTTTCAAAATTTTACACTTTTACAAAACTCTGGCAATTTTGCCCCCCCTCAAAGTAAAAAGACTTTGAGTTACAAAAAAAATGTTATCCCCCCAAAAAATAATTACTTGATATGGTTGTATCTTTTGATATACCTGCAAGTAAACTATTACCTTTCAAAAAAAAAACACCTTCATCATTGCACACTCACATCTGTCACGCACTAGGGTTCCAGGAATTAAAGAAAATGTTTCAAATTGCTCCAATTTCCCTGAATGGGGTTTCAATACCATCTCAGAACCGCAGCAAACATATCACTGAAGTAATTAAAGAAAACATATCACCATCGTATTGAGACTCATTTTCACCAGAGGCGGATTAATTGTGGCTGTTCAGATCCATTATGCGGCATTTCGCGAGGAAAAGGGGCCGATGATTCGGCTCACCTGTTGTTGTACAACAAGGTGGAGATTTGGCAGTGTATAAGAGGATTTTGTTTAGGGAAACTTGAAGAATATGGGCATTGAGATTTTGGGATCTGATCATATGAAAGGTCAAATGATTTCAATAATGGAAAATGTTGATGGGGACGGATCTCAGACAATTGATAGTAACAATATCAAACTATTTTCTGCTCCCGCGGCAGCCAAAGATAGTAAACTTGTTTTTCACGATGTGCCAAATGGATCTCTGAGAGTTGATGATGGAGGGCAGAAAACTACTCTAGATAGTGGTGTCCCCAAGGATGTTAAATATGAGTGGTCTTCCCCAAAGTAAATTCGCCCATTTTATTTTGTGAAGTTTAGATCTTATGAAGATCTACAACTAAAGCTGAAAACTGATCAGGCTAACAAAGATCTCCAGAAGAAAATTCAAGCTTGCTAGCATATAACTGAAGCCTTGAGAACTAAAAGGAGCAGAAGGGCAGACACGGTTGCATGAACAGGAAAGATACCGCGGGCATCCTCTCAAACCTAGATGTCGGTTTGAATCCTCCTCTCACCAAGCTCCAGCCAAACAAAAAAAAAACTACAGATCCACGCAAATTCCTTCAAACAAAATGTTACCTGTTGATGCTTATCATAGTTGAATTGGAATGCTTATCACAGTTTTAATAATATAACAGTGATAATTTAATATAACAGAAGATTGGAGAGGCCGTGAGCATTTAACACAAGAAGTCACTTTGCCAGAAACTTATTCGCCAGGGACTAATTTGTCAAGTTTTAGAATTTGCAATTTCTAAAATCAATTTGTCTGAGTCCAATGACTGAAATCTGTAATGTAGAAGTAAAGTAAAAAAAAAAAAATATTTTCCCTTGTAAAAACTTTGAACAATAACTGACCAATTTACTTGACAGAGTATGCGCCAATGTTTTTCCTTGGCTAGCATTGGGATCTCTTCCTCTGATCAACTAATCTCCTCTTTAGTTCAGCAGCATTACTGGAGCTCTGATACCACAATAATGGTAGAAGTGTCCTTAGACACACACTTTTATTAAATAGGAAAATAAATTACATAAGAGACTTTGCAAGAGTTTATACCCGAACAACTCAATACTCTTGCAATGAGCTATATATAAGATAAATGTCCTAACAAACTCTAGATATGGATCACTTATTAAATAAACAAGTTTCCATTTACAATAAATTCTATCTTAACTATCTTATAACAATACTTCTAATTTAGAACCTAAGATACGATACCTTTCTAGAGTCATATCTTTTACAACAATATTGTATTTCTAAAAGTCTCCATTTATTAATCAAATATTCTAGATTATTAATTTAATATTCTAAATCAATAATTATTTTATTCTAACTTTATAAGCTATGATATTTGTATTTTGGATTATCTAGCATAAAATACGCTGATTCTTAGGCTTCAACTTGAAGGAAGCTACAACTCCCTGATTCTCCAGCTCCAACCAGTAGGAGGATACAACCCCCTTGATTTCTTTGGCACCAACCGGAAGGTGGTTACAACCATCTATCCTTTTCCCATCATGTCACCTTGAAATATAAGTGCAGGCCAAATGTCACTATCACAATCAGTACTACTGGCACTGGCACTAGCACTTCCAATGTCACTTCCACTGTCTCATGATTCAACCTCTAACGTGTCACTGATCAACATGTCCAACCTATCATTGTAACCAATACTCAACCAGATCTTCTCACATGGATCATATACTAAGGAAATATCTCAACTATATGTCCAACATCACCAACACATGCCTCTATCAAGTGTGTATCAAACCATCAACCTATACCATACCAAGCATCAACTGTGTACCACAACCTGTACCAAGTCGTGCATCAACCATGCACCAACACCTATACCAAATTGTGCATCAACCATGCACCACAACCTATACTATATGCCTTGCACCATACCATGTGTAAAACATGTGCATAAAACATGTAAATAAAGCATGTACATAATGTAAATGTGTTGAATCTGCACAAAATAGATCTAGCTAGCAAATGACATACACAATTTACAAAGAAAATATGAGAAAAGAGAAGCAGGAGAGAAATAATGGAATTATTCTCATGAACCAAAAAGAATGAATGATAATTTACACATGATAAACTCTATATAACTCAACTAATTCACATTATAGGAGAATTAAATGCACCATAGTGGTGGTCTAGAGTGATATGGACACACACCGACAACTACATGAGTAAATTGCCACCTAGTCTAGTCTCTCAGGTAGTTACGGGAGTGAACTACCACCTAGTCTAAGTTATCTAGTCTCTATGTTTCAGTTAACCAACTGAAACATAATGAAGTGAGGAGGAGATCATGCAATCATGGGTAATGCACTAGTATTGTGATAATCCCAAGGACAATGTGCATTAGTTGGTGATGATCCCAATGCTACATGGTGATGATCCCAATTTGGAATCTAGAATCCACTCAACTGATCAAACTGAAGTGTGAATTGAAGAGAATATTCTCCCTAAACTATAGGAGACTGAATAATGACTAATAAACATAGGTAAAACCATAGGAAAAAGAAATCCTAGGTGTGTGTGAAGTATCTCCAACACCCCCCCTAAACATCACTATGGTGAACATAAAGAATGGGTCCAAGAAATGAGGCCATGTTAGGTACCCAAATACAAAATATACACTGAAATAAAAGAGGAAAGAGGGAAAACCTCATGGAAACCCCCCGATAAAAGTACAATGTATGTAAAAATAAGAACTGGTAGTTTCTAGGCAATTGTGTCCTTCACTCCAAGATGATTGTGCAGAGAATGGAACTTCTGCTCAATGAAGGTCTTGTTGAAGATGTCTACAGTCTCTTCTGCTGAAGGATAGAATTGTAGGTTGATGATCCCCTCGTGTAATAAGTCACGGATGTAGTTCATGTGGATCTCAAAGTGCTTCGTCTACTGCCTCTAAACTGGATCTCTACATAACTTTAGAGTGCTCTGGTTGTCACACCAGATGACGATCAACCAATGAAACTAAATGCCCAACTCAATGAGAAAATGTTGTAGACACATAGACTAAATTGTTTTGTTAACTACCCCTAAGCAGTCTTCCTCAATGAAGATAGAAAAATAGCAGCCTGCTTCTTGCTCAACCAACAGATAGGCCCAAAACCAAGACTGAGTGAGGAACAAAATGTGGACTTGTGATTAATGTTATCGCCAACCCATTCATAATTAGTGAACCCGATGAGATCCAAAGTAGATTATGTTGCATAGTGAATCCCAAAGGTGATGGTGCCCTATATGTATCAAAGGATACACTTTGCATCCTTCCAATGTATCTCATGTGACTCCTCTATGAACATGGAGACTGCTCCAACTGCATAGCAGAGGTCTGGTCTGGAGTGTGTGAGATACAAAAAGCTCCTCACTAGTTGTCTATACAGTTTTTTTTCAACCATTGGAGTGTCCCCTCCATCCTCAAGTCTGAATCCTAATAGGAGAGGATTCGGGGAAGACTTGCAGTCTGTCATGTGAAATATATCAAGGAGATCTTGTGCATACTTGGCCTGAGACATTTTGATTCATGATGCATCTTGAGTGTTCTGGAGTTTAAGGAAGAAATTTAGTGGAGCCATTTCCGTCATCAAGGACCTGTCATGCAGAATCCTGTTGACTACATCAATCACTGAAGTTGAGAAACCAGTGATCAACAAATCATCAACATACATAACTAGGAGTAGAATTGAATCAAATGTCCTGATCATGTAAAAATTTGGGTCTGAATTACAATGTACAAAGTGTTGTGACAACATGTAGGATTCCATCTTGGCATACCATGCCCTTAGATCCTTCTTGAGGCCATAAAGACACTTCTTCATTCGACATACCAAATATGAATCCTTCATAAATACCTAGGGATGCTCCATACTGATCTCCTTAGAGAGATCGTCTTGAAGTAATGCATTATTCATGTCCATATAATGGACTTCCCATCCCTTGGATGCCGAAATGTAAAGTTCCAAACATATGGAATCCATATTCACTACTGGAGCGAAGGTCTCATCATACTCAATGCCATGCACCTACTGAAATCCTTTGGAAACTAGCTTAGCTTTATATCTGCTAACCTTTCCATACATTGAGCTCTTAGTCCTGTAGACCCATATTCACTACTGGAGAAAATATCTCATCATACTCAATACCATGCACCTACTGAAATCTTGGCAACTAGCCTGAATTTGTATCTGTTAACCTTTCCATCCATTGTGCTCTTAGTCCTGTAGACCCATATGCACCGGAAAAGTTTCCATCCTGAATGCATAGGAACTAGATCCCAAGTTTAGTCCTTGAGGAGGGAGTTGTAATCCTCTTTCATGGCATATTCCCAAAATGGATTTCCAGCAGCCTCGCCATAGGAATATGGATATGAAGACTAAACCAAGAAAATATGCATGGGTGACATCAGTTCAGTGGAAGTGAGTGCAAGTGGAGGCTCCTAGAAATCAGATCTAGTCCTCTTAGTATCAACTGGATCCCCAACAAGGTCTCCTACATCTTGAAGAGTAGTCTTATCCCACTTGGGCCTTGGCTCTGGCCTTGCATATGCATCTGCATGCAATCAATCTGCATATGAATGTATTGAATTTGTATTTGGATCATCTAAATCCTTTGAATCAAAACCCTGATCTGAATAAGATTCGGCATGTGCATGCTCATCATATATTCTAGGTGGAAGAACAAAAGTTTCTACATGCGGATGTTGAGGTACATGCAAGACACTTTCCTCAAATTTGACACTTCACCAATTGATGAGCCGGTCTAAGGAAATATCAATGAGTCAGTATCCCTTCACATCGACGGGGTATCCAACAAAGATACACTCTCTTCTCTATGAATCAAGTGCCTTCCTCTTCTTAGAGGGAATCCTATCCCATGCATGTGAACCGAAAATATGGAAGTGGGTCACCTCCAGTTTGAGGCCACTCCAAGCCTCGTAGGGGGTCTTATCCTTGACATATCTATGGGGAGATTTTTTTTGGATGTAGGTTGCACAATTAAGTTCCTTAGCCCATAATCTATGTGGAAGTGACTTTGCATGTAGCATGCAAGATGCCATCTCTTTTAGAGATCTATTTTTCCACTCATCAACTCTGTTTTACTGTAGAGTATAGGGAACCGTGTGCTGCAACTGAATCCATACCTCATGAAAAAAATTATATATCTCATGGTTGATATAGTATCCCCCATTATCTATTCAGAGGACTTTTATTTTCTTTCCCGATTGTGTCTCAACAAGGGATTTAAAATATTTGAGGTGTTGAAAGACCTATGGTTTTTGCCTAAGAAATAAAATCCATGTGAAATGTGAGAAATCATCAACAAAAATGAGCACGTACCTTTGTTTACTGATTTATGGATGCAGAAAAGGGCCCATGCGGTCACTATGGATCATATCTAAAGGAAAGGAAGCCTTATGAGTCTTTCCTTTGTCAAATTTCTCTTGAGGGTGTTTTCCAAGAACACATCCCTCACAAATTCCTTTGGATAAGTGGATGTCAGTTAGAACATCGACCATTATATAATTTCTAAGATATTTCATATTATGAAATTTAAATTCTTGAACCTTTCATGCCATATCCTACTACTTTCATCAGCATGGGTAAGCATTAATGCATAATCTGGTTCAATAAATTCAGAAAATTTGTAGAGTCTAGATTGATGATTCACCTCACCGGTAGAAACCCTAGACTTGGTTTTTGTGTCATATATATACACTGCATCATGTGTGAATATGATTCTCTCTCCAGTGCTGAATTTTTTCATCTGATATATGGAGAGAAGATTGACAGAAATTTTGGGAATGTGTAGCACATTCTTGAAGCTTTCATTTGTGAGTTCAATTCTTCCTTTTCTAGTGACCTCAACTGGAGAGTTGTCCCCCATAAGAATAGGAGGAACTTTGCATGAATCCAATGAAGAATAGAGTTCTTTTGTCACTTACATGTGGTGTGATGCACCTAAATCTATGATCCAAGCATTGAGAGAGGAGATGATGGAAATCAAAGCATGGCTAGAATTTTCTTTCTTGAGATTTTGATCTTCTGGATTATTCTTCTTGGCATGCTCGGTGATGCAATCTCCAAGGTTGTTTTGCTAAAGTATTTGAGCCATTTGATCTTATCTGTTTCTGCATACATGCAGATTATGTATGGAATCCTTTATGGCAGTAAGTGCATTTATCCCCTTTTCTTTCCTTTCCACCTTTGGATCCAGAGTCATCATTGAAGGGTTTTGAGTAACCTTCCTTCTTTTTATTTTCATGTGCTTTCCTTTTGTCTTTTTCTTTACATTTCTGATGTTGATGACCACTACCATCTTGCACAGTAAGTGCATGCACCTTTGGGCCTTTGATTTTTCCCATATTTATGAGCTTGTTTTTCTCTCGTGTCAGAGGCTCGATAAAGGCCTCAAGAGAGGGCATCATCCATGTGGCTCAAGAGGAAATCGTAATTGAATGAAATGTAGATATAAATACTGAGTATTATAGACCAATTTTGGAGAGAATGGTAAGAACCATTTGTTTTTCCTCCTTAGATTTATCAACCCTCCAAGCCTTGAGTTGCGACAACACATCCTTGTTTTTGGTAAAGAAATCTTGGAGATCTTCGAAAATTTTTGGATCCAAAGTGAAAAATTCCACATCAAGCATGTGCCCCCTCATCTCATCTTGTTTTCCAAAAGTCCCTTCCATGGTGGTCTAGGCTTCATTGGGATTTTTACAGGAGGATATGTGAAAGAGGATTTTAGGAGAAACAAGACTACAAATAGTTCCAAACGGTTCATCCATTTGATTTAGATACTTGGATTTTTCTATGGTTGATATTGTTTCAGTTTTTATGTTCATGGTTAACCTGTATAATCCGTTTCCTTGAATATGCATTATCATATTCTCCTTCAATGCAAATAAATTGTATGGTGTAAGAATGAATTCTTTTGGAAATTCAATTTTTTCATTGTCTTCAGTCTTCGATACCTGAAAAAATAATTTGGTGTGTATTTTCCCTAGCAGTGTATCGGCTTTGATACCATGTAAATGTGTTGAACCTTCACATAATAGATCTATCTAGCAAATAGAATACACAATTTACAGAGAAAATATGAGAAAAGAGAAGCAAGAGAGAAAGAATGGAAGAATTCTCATTAACCAAAATGAATGAATGCTAATTTACACATGATATACTTTGTATAACTCAACTAATTCACACTGGAGGAGAAGCCAATGTACCATAGTGGTTTTATAGAGTGATATGGACACACACCAACAGTTATGGGAGTAAATTGCCACCTAGTCTAGGGTAAAATCATGAAGCTGGGTAACACTTTTGCTTGTTTTATGACAAAAAAAACTGTATTTTTACAAGTTCTTCAACTTCTCGCATACAAAAGTATTTTTTTTATTTAGAATTTCACTTTACAGTAAAAACAAAACTTGTAAATAATTTTGTTATCTTTCCAATGACTATTTTTCAAATTTTTTTTTATCAAGATTTGATATGTCAATTTGACAATTGTTTAATAGTATGTTCGTTAAACATGAAATGAATGATAATGAGTTATTGTTTTCCACAACAACGTATCTGCTATTAAACTTATGTTTTTA
Organism: Picea mariana; assembly: GCA_032191745.1. Taxonomy (NCBI): domain Eukaryota; kingdom Viridiplantae; phylum Streptophyta; class Pinopsida; order Pinales; family Pinaceae; genus Picea; species Picea mariana. The sequence continues at coordinate 156,875 of JASDQU010102140.1, forward strand.
AGAAATGAAATATACTACAACAATCTACAGAGACTCTATTTTATTATGACTATAATTTTGAATCTAATGGATGAATATTATAATTTCTAGAATTTTTTTAAGTTGACCAAGTTGAAAATGTTGCATATTTTAAACACGTGTTTTTATACACCTTGTATCTATCTTAATTTTTACTTAAAAGTAAAATCTAAAAATACCCTTTTGACGAGAACATTTTAACAATTATGAATATAATTTTTCCATAATTTTCCGTTGTGTATTTTTAGAGATACGGTTTTTTCATTTCACCAAATCATAATCTCACCTAAAAATATTATGCAGTGATTTTTTTATAAAATTAAATAAATTTAGATAAAAACAATGAAAATGAAAACAAATTATACCCAATGAAAGTAGATTCAATTTTAAAAATGTTGGTATCAATTCTCAAACTAAATTCTGAGTATTTGTAGGAGTCCGCTACCTCCAAAGATGAAGTAATATGGAGAGAATATGCAGGTTCCTGCAAACAGTCCCATTTTCAACTTTTCGGCTGAAATATTCTTTCGGCCGAAACCTAGTTTTTAACGGAATCTGTTAAAAATAAACGTTTCGGCCGAAAAGTATATCGGCCGAAATATTCTTTCCACGGGAAAATAATTCATTCAAAAAACATTGTACACGAATTTTGAGGGCACCGTTAAATTTAACGTGAAAATTTTCGGCCGAAAAAGATTTCGGCCGAAAAATTGCCGCTAGAAATTTTGGAGACCCGATTGTCACGAAAGTGTTACCCAACTTCATGATTTTACAATCTGGTCTCTCAAGAAGTTACATGAGTGAACTGCCACCTAGTCTGAGTTAACTAGTCTCTCGGTCTTCAGTTAACAGACTGAAATAGATTGAAGTGAGGAGGAGATCAGGGAATCATGATTGATGTGCCATTTTTTTGATAATCCCAAGGACAATGTACATTAGATGGTGATGATCCCAATGATACATGGCGAGGATCCCAATGTGGCATTTAGACTCCACTCAACTGATCAAACTGAAGTGTGAATTGAAGAAAATATTCCCCCAAAGGAATATTCTCCCTAAACTATAGGAGATTGAATAATGACTAATAAAAATAGGGAAAACCTTGGGAAAAAGAAATCCTAGGTGTGTGTGAATTATCTCCAACACATAAACCATGTACATCAACACCATACCTCTAGCATGCTCCTCAATATCACAAAGATGCAACCTCATAACACAATATACCAAGTCTCAAGTATGCACCAAAACATGTAACTGAACCATACACCAAGATACCCAATAATACTTATAATCAATGTAACATAACATCACCAAGATGTATCATATCACATACTATCATCACCATGCATGTAGCATAACACCATAACCATAACCCTTAAAATGTACCTTTGATCTTGTAGCTGACCTGTTGTACTATAAAATGACCTGTAAGTTCTTCCACAATCCTTAGAAACCAAGTACCAACATCTCTTCTCACCCTTTCACAAGATTTTCATAGATCTATGACTTCCTTTACTAATACCCATGGATATCTATGCTTTTATCCACTGGAACCCGTGTACATCCGCGCCCTTCTGACGTGAAAATCAGGGATGGCTAAAAAACTAGGGTTACTCACAATTTCTCCAACTCTGAGACTTTCGCCTTCGACCTTCCTTCATAACTTTGGACTTGACATCATATTTAACCTCAGATTTTCCAATAAAAGGATAAACCATAAAATTCACAAGATATATATTCAATTAAGTGTGTGTGTCCTTATGAGAGACTCCTTGAGGTGTTTATATACTTTTTCATAGTAACCTCTCTCCTTACTTTAGGGATTTCTTGTTGCAACCACTTTACCCTTTGACTAAAACTTGTAACCAACTAGGGGCTTCTTGACCACTCTTCAGGGATTCCAACCTTACAAGGTCGTATCTCCCTAACTGTGAGGAACCACATGGAATTCCACATATCACTGAAAATGACACGACAAGTACTATCCATATATGAGTGTCTTTTCTGAATTTGCATGTCCTTCATATCCATATTCATCAACAAACTTTGGGTTCCATAAACACACCTTCGGGGATACATGTAGACTACATAAATGCACCCAACTAACTCATCGTCAATCTTGATCATACAAATGTCAATCAATTGTCCAAAAATATTATCCACATCTATGGACCCCTCCAAGGGTTTACATCAATATCTAATGGTTGGCATCAATGAAAACCAACTATCCAACAATATCCTCCTTTGGAATTGATGGAAACACTTATGGAAACATTGATGGAAATATTGATGCTCCAACACTCATGCTCTCCCTATGACCGTTGATCCTCATCAATGTTTCTCATTATCCCCCTTTGACATAAATGGAAAAGGGTATATCTCCTTGTGTTTTCTCCCTATGTATTCATGTTGTTGTTCGTTCTCTCTATTTTCATGCCTTAGTTATTTCTGTTCACATGTTTATGTCCTCATGTTTCTTTCCTTGAAGTCTATGCAATAAATCATGTAGATCAATGTAGGGCTACTTGTAAATGTTTCCTTTCCTCTCTTCTAGCTCTTGCTAATTGTCCATTGGTGGTTCATCTTGTAACTCAGACATATATAAAAAGAATTAAAAAATTATTGACTTCAGATGATCTTTCATGATCATATTGCTCAATAATATCCTACTGATGATATAGCTTTTGTTGATGATTTCAATTTCCCCCTTTTGTTGTGTCTTTGACTGTTTTCCTTTCAGTGACCAAATGATTCCAATTAATTCCACTTATCAATACATTGTTATGAATCTTCACTGAACCTTGATTTATGTACTTTATAAACATATCATGATTCCATATTTGTCCATATGTCCATAATTATTCTCCTCAACTATCCATAATGATAACCCTTCTGTCATTGTACTATTTTGAATAATTCTCTCGAATGTGAAATATAATTATAAACTTTTACTTGCCAACTGACACATGTGTGGGAACATTGCTTCCTCAATCGATCAATATGTCATTCTATACTTCTGTTGTTTGAATGCTCTGAATTTATCTCTACAAACACTTCAAACTACGCAAAGGATGGTTATATGATCTGTAGTGTTTACTGCATGGAATCCCCTTTTTCAACATACATATTCACTGGGAGTCTCCAAGACGGATGGATCGAGAAAATACCCAATATGATGCATAGTAATCTTCCTCTTCATATGTAGTCTCATTATCTCTCTGAACTATGACTTCTTTCTTTCTACATGTGGATAGATCTTGCACTACAATTTCTGAAAGCACGATCTCTTAAACCTATTCTTTATTCACTTGCTCTTCTTTTCTTTCTCATGCTACTGCAATTCTTGTGATCTTTGGGATATGTTCCTTATTCACTTGTTCTTAATGTTTTTCATTTCTTCTCCAAACCTTCATGTATATGACATATTCCTTTTTCTCTGCAGATTTTTATTCATCTCATACTATTTCCAATATTGAGAGTATGACTTATGGGTGTCCTTCGTTCATTTGATCTTTCATTACCTATTCTTGTTTTCTTTTCCAAGCCTTCTTATATATGATATCATTTTTCTTTATCAAGAAGTATCCATCATGCTTCTAGAATCACGAGCTATGTGACAATAATTGTCACATTTGTAACATTCAATATTGTGTGAAGCCACATCAGTGTTTCTTGCTTGAACATTTCTTCCATAAACCTTGCAATCTGCAACTTTATGTCCAAATTTAGTACAATAAAAACAATGACCATAAAATAAACTTACATACCTGGGAATGAATGGTGTATTCCTTTTGAATTCCTTCCTTGGATGATCATGATTGAAGCTTATTTGTGGCCTAAATGTGGAGGATATTCTTGAAGATGTATCTTTGTCATTTTTCTTAGATTCTGGTTGACCATGATTCCTTCCTTTGAGTACTTCTGCATAACTCTTTCTCTTTTCTTTATTATTTTTTTCTAGAAACTTGGAATGATTCTTTTCATTCTCTACTACTGCCATTAATTTTTCTCTCTCTTCAACATTCTTGCTGAGTTTGGAAATTTTAACTCTCAATGTGACAACTTCTTCTTCAAGCTTCTCAACCTATTCTTCTTTCTTCACCATCTGAATCTTCATGACTTGTTCTGTTCTCTTTGCTTCTTCAAGTTGGATATTTAAGGAGATGATTTCTTTTTCAATTATTCTCTCTTCTTGGCCAAATTATGCTTCAAGCTGATTTAGGTCCTTAGTTCTTTCATTGAGATGATCTATCAATATATTCTCTCTCTTTTATGCGTCCTCCTTTTGTGCTACTATTTTGGCTTCCAAACCTCGCTTCTAATCCTTGAGAGTTTCTTCAATCCTTCTGGCTTCTTCTATATGATATTTTAACTTTGTGATCATCTTCTTGACTTCTTTAGAGTTGGAGTTCTGAGATCCTTTTTTCTTCTTTAGTTCTTCCCGTAGTGAGTTGTTTTTCTTTATTTCAATCATTATATCTTCTAGGGAAATAATTAATTCTACTTTGTAATCGACTTCTGCCTCTTCTCATTCTTCTTCTTTTGAATCTGTCATACATGATGATAATCTTTCTTCGTGTTTTCTACCTGCATATTCTATGGAATTCTATGACTTTGTGATGTAATAGAAATAGAGATTATGTATCTTATCCCATAATTATTTAGCTGATGAACATTTTCTCACTTTGTCTTTTATTGAATCAGGTAATCCTTCCATGATGAAATCCATTGCTATTTTGTTGTTCTTATTCAATTCCTTGTTGGATAGAGTCTTTGGTTTCTTTAAATCATTATATCTTGTAACAAATGAATACAAAATAGCATATCCATGTGCCTGCAAATTTTTTTTTGTTCTTCTAATCCATATCTAATAGTCCGGACCATTCTAACCATTGAACACTAGTACTCCATTCATACTACACTCCATGATATACCTTCTATAAGTTAAAATGTTTCCTTGAAGGAACCTTCTATGATACCAATTGTTGGAATACTGAGAGGGGGGGGGGGGGGGGGGGGGGGNGGGGTGGGTGAATCAATATGAGAACTTTATACCACTTTTAACCACAATATATATTCCTTCACTTTAACAACAATGTTAATTAGTTTATCATCATTGTATCATCTATGTTTTCATTCAATATATCATGAGAATATAAATATAATAAACATCACATCAAATACATAGTACACCAATATTTATGTGGAAACACAAATGCGAGAAAACCACAAAATTATTTCTTATATATAAATCAATAATTCATTCATAGGAATCACCAACTTTTAAATTCTCTAGCTACAAATAGAAGGAGTCTCCAACCCCCTATTCTCAGGTTCCAACCCGAAGGAATATACAAATCCCTAAATTCTCTGGCTCCAACCAGAAGGAGGCTACAACTCTCTGATTCTCAAGCTCCAACATGAAGGAATCTACAACTCCTTGATTATTTGGCTCCTACCAGAAGGAGGATACAACCCACATGAGTTCTCCGACACCAAGTGGAAGGTGCATAAAACCACCCATCATTGCCTCGTCCCAGCTCCCTGAAATATAGGTGTAGACCAATTTTCACTACCACAATCACTGCCACTATCATTGCCACTACCACTTCCACTGCCACTGCTGCTACCACTATCACTATCTCATCAACTTGTAACCTATCACATCAACCTGTCACTGATCAACCTATCCAACTTGTCACTGTAACCAATACTAAACCATATCCTCTCACATGGATCATATACCAAGGACACCTCTCAACTAGATGTCCAACATCACCAACACATGCCTCTATCAAGAATGTACCAAACCATCAACCTGTACCATACCAAGCATCAACCATGTACCACAACCTGTACCAAACCATGCATCAAACATGCACAAACATCTGTACCAAACCGTGCATCGACCATGCACCATAACTTGTACCATATTCCTTGTACCATACCATGTGCCAACCATGTGCATCAACCATGTACATCAACACCATACATTTACCATGCTCCTCAATATCACAAAGATGCAACCTCATAACACAATATACCAAGCCTCAAGTATGCACTATAACATGTATCCAAACCATACACCAAGATACCCAATAATCCTTCTAATCAATGTACCATAACATCACCAAGATGTATCATATCACATACTATAATCACCATGCATGTAGCATAACACCATAACCATAATCCTTAAAACATACCTCTGATCTTGCAATTGACCTGTTTTACTGTAAACTGACCCATAATTTCTTCCACAGTAGTTAGCAACTAGATACTAACATCTCTTCTCACCATTTCACAAGCCTTCCACAGATCCACGACTTCCTTTACTAATACCCATGGATATTTTTGCTTTTATCCACTAAAACCCGCGTACATACACACCCTTCTAGGGTTACTCATATTTGCTACTACTACGAGACTTTATCCTTCAACCTTCCCTTGTAGCTTCAGACTTGACGTCATATTTAACATCATATTTTCCAATAAAATGATAAACCATAACATTCACAAGATAGATATTCAATGTAAGTTTATGTGTCCTTATGAGAGACTCCTTAAGATTTTTATACACTTTTTCATAGTGACCTCTCTCCTTACTTTAGGGATTTCTTTTTGCAACCAGTTTACCCTTTGAGTAAGACTTGTAACCAACTAGGGGCTTCTTGACCACTCTTCGGGGCATTCAACTTTACAATGTCATATCTCCCTAACCATGAAGAACCATGTGGTATTCTAGATCTCACCGGAACCGACAAGACGAGTACTATCCATATATGAGTGTCTTCCCTGCATTTTCACTATCCTTCATATCGATATTCCTCAAAAAACTTTGGGTTGCATAACCACACCTCTGGGACTACATATAGACTACATAAAATGAACCCAACTAATGCATCATTAATATCAATCATAAAAATTCCAATCAACTTTCCAACAATCTTATCCACATCCCTAGACCTCTCCAAGGGTTTACATCAATCTCTGAGGGTTGACATCAATGAAAACCAACTGTCCAAACCAACTATCCAACATAGGACCGAAATAATTAACAGTGTAATTAAATCTCAGTTTTATGTAATAATTACTTAGAAATAATTAAGTGAGGTGCATTCATTAATCAAAATATTAATATTAACTCTCTACCGAGATACAATTGCTTGGAAATGGAAAGAAAGTAGGTTTGAAAAATTAATACACCCGGGGTAAAGTAATTTATCGGTATTTACGAGGAAGGTAAATTAGACTAAACAAAAATGTCATTACGTGTGATATTAAATTAATGAAGATCAATTAAATTTAATCTGGATTAAATAAATAAAATCATAAGGCATAGATTATAATGTAATGATTAATTAAATTTATAAGATTATAAGAAATGGACATGTGTTAGCATATGGTTGGGTGAGTCTTGGTGCTCTATGATGACATGGTGTACCGTGGTTGGTCCACATGTCAAGTGGCTATTGGGCCACGTGTTAGGGTGATTTGGAATTTCAAGATAGGTGGAAGGCGATGATATGTCCATGTGTTACAACAGGTGCAGGTCATGGTAGGGCCATATGTGTTTATTAAGATTGGTTGTCCTTGATGTTAACCCTTGAAGAAAGTATGGTAGCACAAAGGTTTGGGTAATGGACCCAAGTTTGTTTAATGTAAAGATGATTCATTATTGTCTTGTCATGGTTGATAAGAAGTACAAATGGATGAAATCCAAAGTGGTCCCCTTATGGTGAAATCCCTCACAAGAAGACACTTTGAGGATTGATTTATCCTAGAAGTATGGTTAGAGAACCCATGCTTAATTATGGAATAGTGAGATGAAGGTTAGTGAATTTGTCAGTGAAAATATCCTATATGGATAGTGCTTGCCATTCCATTTCCGGTGGTATGTTGAAAGTCACATAACTCCTCACGGTTAGAAAGTTATGTCCACGTGAAGTTGGAGGACTCTCATGAGTCATCTAGAAGCCCCAAAAAGTCAAAGTGTTTGCAAAAGAAATTATTTAAATAATAAAGTTAATGGAGAACTCCCTAAAATAAAGAAAGTGATATGCTACATGAAAGTATAAATAAGAGGAAAGGATCTCTCATTTAATTACACTTGAACACATTGAATATATTTTATTGTGTAAGGCTTACTGCAAGCACTCATTGATACATATGAAGTTGCAAACGTTTGAGGTAGTACAAAGGGTTGACGACGAAAGCTTCAAAATTACAACAAATACTAAAAATTACTATTTTCTAAGACATATGCGGGCTGACAGTGTATAGGGTATGTACATACTGAGGCGTATGTGGGCTGACAGTGTATTCAGGTGCGTACATACATGGGTTGTTAGTGTATTAGGGTGTGTACGTGTTGGTGAAGCCATGGAAACTTCAGAAGATGAAGATGCATAGGTTCTAGATTCTGAGATCAAGCTCCCAGGAAGGTCTAAATTGCTTAGATACATCAGATCTATTCATTGGTTCAAAAGGTATGTCTTATTTCTATGAATAGTTGGATTTTGATGTATGCATGAAAAATGGTTATAGATATTTGAGGATACTCTCTAGAAAGACTAGTGGTTGCATGGGATCTTTTGTATAAGTCAGATCTACAGAAATACAATGCTAGTATATTTATCATTGATACTTCTTGATGAGCACATCTTATATTTATTGGCATATGGCTAAGGGATTTTGTGGTATATGGTTGATGTATTGAGAGGATGAATATTAGAAAGGGTTTGATGACTAGATCATGTGAGGGTTATTATAATTGTTCATGATTACACACACCTATATGCCACGTTCCTAGAGAGAGATATATATGCTCTAGGTAAAGGTTATGTATGAGGATGCATGCACAAGGTACAGATACAGTCTGGATACAGTGACATATTATGAATCTACGTGAAAGAAGTTACAGAGGGTCATAAGTTTTCAAGAGAAAGGAAACCTTAGTTTTCATAAGGCATACACAAGCTGCATAAAAATTTGGTCACGTACATACATGAGATGCATAACAGATAGGGTGCATACATATGCGTGATGAAGCACTACAGGTCGCGTACCTATTGTATTTTTGTTGATACATGTTCAACTCACGTACAAATTTATTACAGGGCAGTTGTACAGGTTGGATGCAGGTTAGTGGTACAGGTTGATACAGTTGTACAGTGGTATATATCAAAGTGATAGTGTGACATTGGTTTCATCATTCTACTTATACATCAGGATGTTTTGACGGGGCAAGGATAGGTGGTTGTAGCCACCTTCCGGTTGTAGCCAAAGAACTTAGGGGATTATAGCCTCCTTCTAGTTATAGCCAAAGAATTGGGAGTCGGAGATTCCCTCAGGTTGTAGCCTAAGAAACTAGGGGGTTGGATCCTCCTTCCATTTGCAGCTGGAAAACAAAGGAAGCTGGTGCTTCCAATGAATGTAATTCTTCAAGACATATAAGAAAAAGAATTATGTGGTTTTCTCCCGCTTTGGGATTCCACGTAAAACATTGGTGTACTGTGTATGTGTATGATTGTTCATTTGTTCATTGCTTATTTACTCTGCAGTTATTGGATGATAATGCTACATTGATATAACACTTGGATTATATGGTTAGAAAGGATTATATTTCTATATTACTGATTCACCCCCCCTCTTAGTAATCCAACAACATGTCCTAAGTTCTAGCTAAACTATAAAGTCAGCAAAAGAGAAGTAGTCAGAGAAATTCCCCAGATCACGAAACCAACCAACACTTTATGCAAGCATTATCAACTAGGAAATCAAACAAAGACCAGGTTCAAATGAAAGGAATATTCAACAATAAGATTACTGGAAATTGTGCACACTAATCTAGTTGGACCAACTACAACAAAGGGCTTAAAAGGTGAAAAATAATGTATGTTATTAGTTGATGATTATATAAGAATGACTGTAGTTTGTTTTCTCAAGAACAAGTCAGAAACTTTTGAAAACTTCAAGATCTACAAAAAAATGGTTGAAAATGAGATGGATTCAAGAATCAAATGTTCGAGATCTGATAATGGAGGAGATTTCACTTCAAAGGAATTTATGGACTACTGTAGCAGTCATGGAATAAAAAGGCAATTCTCCATTGCTAGGACACCTCAACAGAATGGAGTTGTTGAAAGAAAGAAAATAGTACAAGAAATGAATCGAACAATGCTAATGGATTCCAAATTGATAGATATATTTTGGACACAAGCAGTGCATACAAAATTTCACATTCAAAACAAGGCAATGCTCAGAAACAACACTGATAAAACTCCCTACGAGCTATGGAAAGGAAGACCAACAAATGTGAAGCACTTCAGAGTTTTTGGAACCAAATGCTACATCAAAAGAGAAGATGGAAGAATGGGAAAGTTTGACTCTCATGTGGACAAAAGAATACTTGTTGGTTACTCAAGTACAAGGAAAGCATACAAGTGTTACAATCTAAGATTGATAAAATTTGTGGAAAGCATCAATGTAACAATTGATGAAACAGGCATACCAGAATCAAAGGAAGAAGAAAATAAATCAATGGAACAACTTTTCAAAGAAGAAGATGAAAAATAAGTAGAAGAGGAAGATGAAGATGAAGAGAATCCGACATAAGCATAAGAGAAAGTTCAGAAAGTATCTCCAAAGACACCTATCAAACGAGTACAGAAGAATCATCCTTCAGATCAGATTATTGGAAACAAAGATGTAGGAGTTGAGACTAGAAGAAAAATCCGTTCACCAGAACAAACACACCTAACACTCTTATCTACAATTGAACCAAACTATTTTGAAGAACCCAACAAGGATAAATTTTGGAATAAGGCCATGGATGAAGAATTGGATCAAATAGAGAAAAATAACACTTGGGAATTGGTTCCAAGACCAATGAATACGAATGTGATCG
>JASDQU010102140.1:186715-198628 GCA_032191745.1 Picea mariana
TCATCATTCCTATTATCTCACTTGGCTTTCTTATTAGCATCAGTGGGTGTTTTTTCCTTTCCCAAGGTAATCTGGTACAAACATTTACTTCTTAATAAATCTTCCATATGAGATTTCCATTGGAAGTAGTTGTTGTTGGTAAGCAAGATAGTACTTGTAGAAGCCATATTAAATATGAAGATAATGTGGATTTAAAAACTGAAACTAATGATCTGGATGGAAAGAGCTCGAACAGTTATGCGGTTTTTAAAAAAACGGCACTGAAAATGGACTTCTGATGTTAGAGTTATGCCCTTTTTTAAAAAGGCACACTCGGTAACCAAATGACCACGTGATTGTGTAAGTTGCTTTATGAAGTGACCCACTTTTATAAAGAGAAGTGGGGTTCACTTTTACAATGAAGTTACTTTATAACAGAAAAGTTGCATGCAAAATAAATAACTCTAAAATAAAATATTAAAGCTACTTATAGTGATTCTCTTTTATACTTAGAAGTGAAATACACTTTACAATTTTAGCATGAACTTTTTCAAAAAAGGTAACAAAAGAGAGACTTGAACTCAAGACCTCTTTCTTAATAAAGAAACTTTTAACCAAATGATCTAGCAAAACATATTGTAATGTTCAGAAGGAGGATTGGGGTTGTTGTTGTTGTTGAAGACAACCTTGGAGAGGTTTCTCAAAAAAACTCTTTTCACACAAGAAAAAAAAATTCGCTTCTCGATGACAACAAGGGTTAGATCTCAGTTAGCTTACTCGGAAGATGCACCTTTTCCTATCTGTTTATGATTTGACAAGATCACACAGGGCATGGAGCAAAGAGTATATGCAGATATAAAAGAGTAGCAACCCAGAAATAAATAAAACAAAACCAAAATAAAACCAAAATACTACTCTGCAAAAATTTAAAAAAAAACGTATTCAAACTTTATACCTCTAGATCTGACTGTAATGGTCGTATCTTGGGAAAATGGAAACCTTTTTGAGTGAAACAAAAAGTGTTCCTGAATGAAACGAGTGCTTCGGACGCAATGGAATAGTCCTCTCGGCCCCAAAATGTATGAAAATGACATAAAGTGGAGATGAGGAAACTTGGCTTCACGATCTCGATCTACAATAGGAGCGGGTCTTCAAACAGGCTCTGATACCATGTTCGACAACACAGGTATTCCAACAGAGGAAAAACACCTTCAGTAACCACTCACATAACCAGATAAAATATCAACACACCAATATTTTCATGTGGTAAAACCCCTACGGGGAAACATCCATGGCCCCAGCCAATGCGGCCACTTGGAGCAGTTTATTAATGCAAAGAAAAATATTACAGAAAGATTTTACAAGAGATTTTCTCACAATCAATCATCGTAAAATGACCCTCCATGCTCTTTAAATAGAGATCATGGACCAATCAGGTGTTAAGCCACAGATCAATGGCCGTTAATATCAAGGAGAGTATGAACCGTCGGATCACTCTATGTTGGGGACATATCGTGACCATCGGATTTTCTAACTACAAATGCATACTAATGCATACTAAAGAAACACATTAGAAAACACACTTTTACCTAACGACACAATAAACCAAGTAGATCTTACTAACTCCTAAGTGTCTAAATATCCTAACATACAATTGGTATTTTGTTGTTGGTATTGGGCATATGGGTATTGGTCTTTTTGTTGTGATGTGTTGTTGAAGTTGTTGGTTTAGCTTGAGGCTACATAACATTGAGGTTGTGGAACATGGTTTGATGTAAGGGTTTATGGTATTTGGTTTATGGATAGAGTGATGAATTGTTAGATAACTTTTGATGGTTATATTAGTGTATGTCTTTGGTATATGGTTGAGGTACATGTTGGGTACATGGTTGAGACAAATAGTTGATGAGTTGGCACATACATGAGGTGTATAGTTTATGAGTTGGCACATACATGAGGTGTAAATTTGATGATGTTAGTACATCTTGATGAGTCAAGGTTGATGCATGGTACATGTTGGTTCAGGTTATTGGTACATGTTGGTTCAGGTTGTGTGGTGCAGGTTGATTGGAACAAGTTGTTATAGGTTATTGGTATAGGTTGACAGTGGAAGTGGTTGATTCAATGACATTGACAGGTTGTCTACGTTTGGCATTTATATTTCTAGGAGGTTGGATGGGGCAAGGACAGGTGGTTGTAGCCACCTTCCAGTTTGTTGACGGGCGAAACTGACTGTCCGTCAACTGGGAGAGTGGAACCGGTCCGGGGTTGTCTAAATAACCCAAGTCGTTTGGAATGGACCACCCTGACGAGTTTAACGGCTCCGTTGGCCGCTCTAAGGTCTCCTAAGAAAACCAAAGAGAGAATTGATCTGAGCTAAGTAATCTAAACTAAGGAAACTAGAAACTAATAAAACAAACTAAAATCAACTAAAACAAACTAGCTAACTAAATAAAAGAAATTAAACTAAGATAAAGGAAACTAGAAACTAATCAAACAAAGATAATGAGCTAATATACTAAATATAAACTATTCTAACTATTCTATCTACAAACTACTAATAACTCAAATCAACTATCTAATTATCAGTTGTAACATTACTTATTCACAAATATACACTATGAACAACCTACAGATTTAATTAAAAACTGCAAAACTCAATTGATTACTGCCCTAAGACAGCAAGGTATGTTTTTTGTTTTTTTATATTTTATGAGAAAGAAATCAACTACTGAAATTAAACAATCTAATATATTTTACTGAAATAAAACAATCTAATATAAATTTAATTACAATTATATCTAAATTAAACTACTTAATAAAAACAGTAAATACAAAAGTAATTGACCTGGAAACGCTCCAAGTCTGCCCTGCTTATGATAACTTCTTAAGCTGATTGGAGGAAGAAACTCACACCATTTAGTCACTGAGCTTCTCGAAAACGATCAGCTATGCTGCTTCTTGAAGTGTTATACAGGACAAACAAGACATAAAAAAAGATCATAACAATCTTATGATGATAAATCTCTGCAATAAGGGAAACCTATTCTGCAGAAAACTTATATATTACAATTCAATTTATAAAGAAGACAAAGATATCATTCACAAACTGAATCAATAATTGTTATGTCTTTTATCTATTTGGAAGCAACAAGATATGTATAACAGTAAAGAAATTATATCATTTGAATTTGATTTAGATAGCAAAGTAATACTAAACCATAAACAAGATGATATACAAAACCAGGAACAAAGTGTTGATATATTGAAAAGCAAAAGCTATGACAAAACATCAATTCTGCTCCAGTTCGAATCAGAATTACATATCCTTGTTCTCCCACAACTCAAGATGAACCTTATTACAAAAACCATAGGTTTATATAGGTTTCTCACAAGGTAAAACATCCTTGTGAATAATAGCAAATAGTTTTACACAATCTGGGAGATATCCCAAAAATCTCCTAAACTAAAGAAATAAAATGCAAGTAAAATATGTAGATCATCCCCTAAATGCTCATGATATCTATTGCCAATTCGAATGTGCCTGCAATAAAACACAAAGATCAAATTAGAAGGATGTTTTATTAAGAAAACAATAAAAAAAAATGATTTTATAGACTTAGCTACAGAATCATCTGATTCTGTAGCTAGTCAAAAAATAGCAAACAAGACTAGATATAATCAAATAAAATCAAATCCAAAACTAATTACTAATGATTCAATTATTCCTTAAATTAAACCAAATAAAAAAGAATGCAATCGGGACAGGGTAAGAATGCTCTGTTTTTCCAATTGACATAAAATCGAATCAAATCTTAACAAGACTGTTTCATAAATGCAATCAATGGTAAACCAAATCATATGAGATACAAAACAATCATTAAATATTCATATCGTTTAATCCATTGCCAATATAGAAAGCCGTCACGATTTCATGCATAACTGTATCCATAGAATCCAGCCACAGTCTTCGTTCGCTGAGTTTCAAACAGTTCACAGGTATGGTCGTAACTATCATTGACTAGTTATAGTCATGACAACAGATTGATATCATTCAGTTAAAAGGACGATATATAAATTGCTTCCATTACAATCGGATGAAATCATACTCCATGAATATCGACTCAAAAATCTTCATGTTTGATCACCACACAGTCAACAGACAGAGGTGTGACAAAATCGACAAAATTCATGAACTGGGCAATAATCAACACAAATCTTTACTGAGTTAATTATAGAAACAATATCGAAACCCTGAACAGAATCCAATTTAAACAATAATGAGAATCGAATAAATTGCAATTGGTTATGTATCGACAGAAAGGTATCAGATTTGGTCGAAAGACGTTGAAAATATTTAACCCATTTATCAATCATATTCATATAGAACATAACCATTTCAAATCGTAGCATTGACTGTATCGGAAAATAGAAATACCAACAATAGTCTATTTTTAACAACTTCACTTATCAATAGAGCATCCAACTGAAGTTAAATTGAACAATCATATCTATTTGATGATCCATCGAATCCAAACCAAATCCAATCGAATCTTAAACTATACGAAAATTGATTCATCAAAACAAAAATTATATACAGCAAAGCATGCTTATGTAACAGAGCAGGTGAAATATGTACACAGAGTTTATGAAAGTGTAATATAAATGAGTGAAGTTTATACCAACGCAGTTGCTGAGACTATGTCAATTTTGAATTGACAATTGCTGTAGCAGACTCGACATTTTTGAACAGGATTGAACCAGTAGTTCGTTGCTTCTTGTCGCTAGGTTGTACCTTTGCATTCTGACCAGTGAGCTTTGCCACTTGGTTTTCCAAATCGTGGATTTTGGATTGCAACCTTGGGACATCCAAGTAGTATCTCTCCAACCACAACCCACACTGATCGCACAGTGGAGCAACAGGTTGAGCAGTCGAGGGTTTCGATGATTCACTGAGGGTTCCGTGGGGTGGTTCAATACCAGGGAAGTCAGGGTTATCCCGCAGACAAGGAGGTAAATTCTTGACAAAATCATAAGGAGGTTTGTCACACAAGCCCTCTGAGTAAGGATACTCTTCGGCGAGAAAACGTTCAATCTCTGAATCAGAGTCTTCGCTGACCACGATAGGCTCTGATTTGGAAGGGGGTTTAGGTTTATTCCTTGCCATGCGAGAGATTAACCTTGCATTTTTCTTGCCTCTAGCATTAGTTTTAGCTTTAGCTTTAGGCTGTTTGGTCGCAGGTTTATCAATTTCAACCTGTTTAGTCACAGCCATAGGCAAATCCATAGGTGAATCGGGTAGAGGTTTGGGTAGCAAAACACTGTAGGGTACAGAGGTAGGCTTTCTTTTGGTCACCATAGGCTTATCAACCTGTGGTGGGTTCGATTCTTCGAAGCCATTACAGCTGAGAAAATCATGCCAAGAATCACGACGTAACCCCAACTCGTAAACGATAATCATTTTAATTAACCCCAAATGGAAGAGACTGGTATCGGCCTGGCAGTGTTTGTATCTCTTTTCCATTTTAAACAGACTTCTATGAAGGTAGTGAGGTACATTGAGTTCAAAACCCATAAAGACCATCAAGAGACGAAGGTGAAAAAAGAAAACGAACCCGTACCTGCCTTCACAAGTAATGAATTGCTTGATTATCATAAGCAAGTCATGCCAACGTTGTTTTAACATTTTTGTAGGCCATCCTTTGTCGCAGGGTTTCACTATTCGAGATTGGAACAACAACGTCCATGGGACATCATCCAACTTACAGTTTTTAGACCACCTCTGTCCTGTAGCAGGCAAACTAGTTGCCGAGCTAAGAAAATGCTCATTAATCTCCAGTTGCACATCCCTGATTTTGTCTCGGCATCCATCAAATGACAGAGCAAATTGCCGAGCCATGATAATGTTATAGCCATCGAATTTCCTTATGAATGGTAGCCACCCGAATTCTTCCAGGTCGTTATAAGTGCCATCAAACATAAGCATTGCTTGACAACCATTAGGCTCTGCCCTTACGACAGGAGCCATGGCTTCTATGCATGATAGGGTTTGAACCGAACGAAACAATGCACAGGGTCGAAAAACGATAGAGCTTAACAACTTCATCACTCAAAGAGGCAAGGATTAATTACATGCGTGTGAAGGTGGTGGGATTACCACCGCCATGCAGTGTATTAATAACTGAGTACAGTGTTGTTCCATCCATAATCATAATCGTTTAAACCATATGTATCGGCCAACCAAATAGGTGTACAACCATATCAACGTGCCAAAGATCAAACATAAAACAAATACCATATGTTGTAATCATGCGCCAAGTGTATAGTTCGATCCAACATGACATCCAAAGGTTTTACCAACGCGACAAGTGTAAAACATTGCCACTCCAATATGAAATCAAAAATGATATATGACCCATGTGTTTTTAAGCATAATCAAAGTGTAAAAACATTGCAACTAATGACCATATGAAAACGATAAGTTAAGAGCTCAAAACAATAAGAATCATATCATATATAAAACCAAAATCAACTATGACCCTTATGAAATCAAACATAACTCATAACTTAACAATTTCAATACTTTACCAAAGAAATCAAGTTGCGCAATCAAAGTGAATGGATATAGTTTGAAAGTCACTTTTGCAGTCATGTGATAAACCAATGGTCAAGTGTCTTTCAGAAAAATTAATAAAAGACAACGACAGTCCAAATCACGATGAAGGGGTTTTCACACTTTCAGCTGTGAAAACTGAATCGAAACCAAATTGTAATTGTCGCAAAAATGAAACAAATATCTAGATGCAAAATGAGACAACGATTTGTCGTTTAGAAAACAATTAGGTGTAGGCAGCTTTTTTAGAGCAATTAAAAAAATTGAATTGCCTGCCAACAATGGCGACATGCTGGGAGAAGCAGTTATCTCTGTCAAAAGAAATGAATTCAGATCAGGACATCAAAGAAAAATTTGACTTAAAACAACAACCATAAAATCATACTAACATCATCATCAACTATCTTTTCCAGCGATGTTTCAAAAGATGCAAACCCAGAACAGTCTTTAGGATCAACAAGTCATGATTTTTATGATAAAATCTTCAATACTGTTGGCATGGCCACTGCTGCCAGTAGGCGTCCATATCCTCGACAGGGTTGCCATTTAACCCACTCATACGTCTTTATCCTGTCGAGAAGTTCTAGATTAGAATAAAGGACTTTTCAAGGAGGTTTCTTATAATTTTATAGATTTTCATTTACCCGACATTGCTTCGCTGCCAGCAGGCCTGTTCAGTACCCCGGTGAAGTTGTCTTGGCACCATGCTTGCATTTACCCGCTGCCAGCGGACCTATTCAGTATCCCGACGGGTTTACAAACACTTCCCACAGCTCTTATTAACATTTTTATTTTGTTTTTTTTTTCTTTTATAGATAGCTGAGCGGGGTGACGCTGAAAAATCTTGATATTTTCTCATATTTTTCAGACCTCATCAGAATTTTTTAAATACTGTCCTTTATTCAGCTCCAGAAATGTTTTATTTCTAAAACAACTTACTTGATCAGGGAGACATGCATTTGAGTCATTCCTTTACGGAAAAGGGACAGTGTAAAAAGATAAAGATGATCATGACAAACTTCACTTGGAGATTGAATTTAGTAAACTTCTTTCAAACAACATTTTCCAACATGTGCATTATTTTCAGAAATATATCACTGATGTATGTACAATTTTTCAGAAGTTATTTCAGCGAAGAAATTTTCCTATAGTCTTTGTCTGAATGGCTCAGTGCACAGGCATGCATATGTTTTGAAAACACACAAAAACACACCAAACTGATCAATCAAATCAACAACCAAAACGAAAACAAAGGCAAAAAATAAAAACCAAAGGAAATATTTACATAATATACAAGGATAAAATCAGGCAAAGTATCTTTTCAGGGCTTGGCCATTCACCGGATAGGTGTCAAGCTGCCCTTCAAGATTTTGCAAACAAAAGGAACTAGGACCCAACTTTTCAGCAATCAAAAATGGCCCAAGCCACAAATTTTGGAATTTAGTGTGTTCACCTTTCCCTTCATGTGGTTTGTCCCACTTTAAGATGAGATCGTCAACTTCAAAATTTCTATCAAAAGCAGAATTAGAATCGAACCAGCTTTTAATCAGTTGTCGATGTTGATCCAATTTATGCTTGTCTTGGGTTCTTACTTCTTCTAACTTCATCAAAGCGTTAATGCGACTTTCTAAAGGGGGACATTCTTCTTCTTGAACTTTTTGTGACAATTGGAGCGAAGGAAGAAGAATGTGAGGTGGAAGAATGGCTTCTTTGCCATAAACAAGGAAAAAGGGAGAGTTACCTATAGCAGTTTTGGGTGTTACCCTATCAACCCACAGTGCATTCAGCAGTGCGTTGTGCCAGTTCTTGTGATTTTCAGCCACGGTTCTCTTGATAATCTTGATCAAGTTCTTGTTAGTAGATTCTGCTAAGTCGTTACCCTGGGGGTAGTATCTTGCGGAATACTTAAGATTTATACCTTTCTCTAAGGAAAACTCACTCATCTGAAGGGAAGAAAAGTACGAAGCGTTATCAAAGACTAGACAATCAGGGATGTCGAAACGAGTGATGATATTCGAATTCAGAAAGGCAATCACCTGACTTGTGTTAACAGTTTTTAGCGCGGCAGCTTCAGACCATCGAGTAAAGTAATCAGTGGCTGTCACAATATAATTGTGTTGTTGTGAGGATGGAGGGTTAATAGGACCAATGATATCAAGGCCCCATTGCTGGAAAGGAGAATCGACTGTAACGGGTTGCAATGGGAAAGATGGTTTTTGCAATCACCCTGACGCTTTCTGACAAATGATACATTTTCGGCACAAGGCGTGGGCGTCTCTGAAAAGTGTTGGCCAGTAATGACTAGCTCTTAAGACTTTATGAGCAGTGGTATCGCCACCGAAGTGACCACCAGCTTCTCCTGCATGCAACTCAAGCAAAACTCTTTCTGCTTCGCCCTTTTCAAGACAACGCATCAGTATGTCGTCAATATTCTAACGAAACAGTATACTGTTTATTAGGTGAAAGGAGGCAGACCTTAGTCTCAAGGCTCTTCTCTTGGCAGGGTCAAGGTGACGAGGTGCTAATCCATGTTGAAGACAATGTCTAATATCGTCGTACCAAGGACTCACTAGGTTTTGTGTACAACAAATCATACTCTGATCACATTATTCCAGGGTTGACGTATCACTATCTTCTTGTTGTTCAGTTTCTGAATCAACTACCAATTTACACAATCCTTGGCCTCTCACAATCTGGGCTGGAGTAATTTCTAGGTCGTACTCTTGTAAGGAGGTGACCCAGTTGGCTCTTTTCTCTCCTAACTCTTTTTGCACTAACAAGTTCCTAACGGCAGGGTAAGGGACAATGACCTTCGTTCTTGACTTCAAAAGATAAGACCAGAAATGCTTAACTGCCTTGAAGACAACGTAGGCTTGTCAATCAACCGCTGGGTAGTTAAGTTCAACACCTTTGAAAGGAGAGCTCATAAAGGCGATGGGTACTTCGTTGTTCTCGGCATTCTTCTGAGTTAGGACCGCGGCATAGGAACGATCAGAGGCAAAAGTATAGAGTGTAAAGTCTTGAGAGAAATCAGGGCTCGTGAGAGACGGAGCATCAATTATGGCCTTCTTTATATCGTTAAAAGCTTGGTTTTCAGTGGGTCCCCAGTGATATTGGGTGTCCTTCTTAATCAGATTCTGGAGAGGTCTGACCATTTCGGAGAAACTGGGGACAAATCTTCTCACGAAATTGATCTGGCCTAGGAAGGACTGCATGGACCTCTTGGAAGTAGGTGGGGAAAGTTTAGCAATGACTTGGGTCCTCTTGGGGTCAATAATCATTCCATCGCTAGACACAATAAATCCTAGTAATTTACCCTGTTCTACTGCAAAGATGGACTTCTTGGGGTTTAAAGGAGATGTCGTATTTACGACATCATAGCAGAACGGCTCGTAGGTGAGCTAGATGATCATTTTTGTTTTTAGAGTAAACGGTCACATCATCTAGGTAGACTACTACGGAGTGATTGATCAAGCCTCGGAAAGCAATATACATTGCTCTCTGAAAGGTAGCACCAACATTAATCAATCCAAAGGGAATTTTGCGATAAGCATAAGTGCCCCACGGGGTACGGAAGGTAGTTTTCAACTGGTCTGGCGGAGACATCAAGACTTGGTTGTATCCAGAGAAACCATCCAGCAAGGACAGCCTCTCGAAACCAGATACTTGTTGAAGTATCTGTTCCATAGGAGGGACAGGATAATTATCTTTATCAGACGCTTTGTTGAGGTTCTGGAAATCGACACAAAGTCAAATTTCTCCATTTTTCTTCCGCACTGGGATGAGGTTGGATACCCATTGAGTGTGTCTAACAGAAAAAAATATTTTAGCACTTAGGAGTTTATTCAATTCTTTTGTACGGTCGGTTCCAACTTAGGATGCATTTTCCTCAGTTTCTGTTGGAAAGGCAAGGTTTGGGGCTTCATCGGGATGACATGCTGTATAATATTAAGATCGAATGTTTTAAGATCATCGTAAGTCCAAGCAAAGACATCCTTAAATTCTTTAAATAATTTTACAAAAGCAGCTTTTTCTTGCCTAGAACATCCCAAGCCTAAATTGATATACTGAGGTTTTTCAATAGTTCCTAAATTGACTTTTTCATAAGTTAATGAGGAACTGTTGGTTTTACAATTGACCGTCTTTTTAAATTTATCTTCAAAATCATAAAAAATTTCTAGTCTAGCAACAGATTTGGGTATGGAATTTACCATGTCCGATAGAGCTTCAGGAGGTTTCGAATTAGGTATTACCGTAAAGTCATGCAAATTGTCATCGTGTGTTTGTTCATCTATCACAGCGCCTTGGAAGGTTTCTTCCATGTGCAAGAAGTTAATGATTTGTTGATCATCGTCAAATACTCTCCAGTTTGTGATATTATCAGGAACAGATGGTCGAAACAATAGCTCCACGGAGAATGCGTTTGGAGATAAGCCTTCTGCAGGAAGAAGTTTAGAGGCGACATTAGCAAGTAGATCTGCTTCAGTATTATTTGATCTAGGAATGGAATTTATATTAAAAGCATAAAATCTATTTATTAAACTCCATACCTCAGACTGGTAACATTTGAGATGCGAGGTAAGACAATGTATAGAATTTCTCACCTGCCTGACCACTATCTCAGAGTCGCCGAATACAATCAGATTTTGAATGTGCATGTCTAAGGATTTTCTGAGACCTTGTAACAAAGCCTCATATTCTGCAACGTTGTTAGTACATTCAAATTATAATCTACAAGCCAATAACGTTTTATTACCTGCCGGATCGATAATGACGCAGCCTGCACTAGCTCCTTCTTTAGACTTGGAACCGTCAAAATATAAAGACCAAATTTGATTTGCATTAGGTTCATGGGACTGTTGTATAGAAGCTGTTGGTTGCGTATATGCTAGGATCTCGGAATGTTGTTCTAGGTTGTTGATAGGTGAAACTTCAGCCATGAAATTTCCGAAGTAGGTGTCCATCCCTTGGACTTCAGGTGAATCATCCAGAGGTGTGTATGGCTCATTGGATTCATTCAAGTCTGTTACCGTGAACTTAAGGTAACGCTCACGGTTCACCCTGATCTTGTTGGGCTTACCATTCTCTGGAAGCCATAAGTGAGACCAGTCCATCGCGAAATAACCATGTAGTTGCTCCGACCAGTCCCTGCTCAAAAACATGCCATATACTTCTGGAATATCCACCACAATTATATCAATAAACTGATGAACCTTTGGGTTAGACGATAATCTAATCAATACATTTTTCAATTCACCCATAACTTTTACATCTATTTGATCAAGTTGTATTATTTTCAAAGAAGATGGTTCAACTTCGGC
>JASDQU010102140.1:232712-245555 GCA_032191745.1 Picea mariana
TTTACTTTTTCATCTTTTATCTAGGGCATGTACCTCAGCAGTTCAAGGAATTTATTGACAAATTCATCTATGGTGAGCTGCCCCAGCCTGAGTTCATAGAATTCCTTAGTATTCCCATCCATGTATCTCTCTGACAGATACTGCTTCCTAAAGTATTTCTCAAACTCTTTCCATGACAAGTCCTTCTCATGGACTCCTTTCACATTCCTAAGGTATTCCCACCAAATGGAAGCCTTTCCATTTAGGTTAAAGATGGTTATTTGAACCTTCAATTTTTTAGATTTGTCATGGACTCTGAAGTATTTCTTTAAACCAAGTAGTCACACTTCAGCCTCTTCTCCCTTCCTAATATATCCATCGAAAGAGGGTGGTTTGGCTTTCTTGAATTCTTCAAGGTCATGATTTTTGGAATGCTTCCGCTTATTTCCTTTCCTTTGAGAATGTGAGCTTGTTGCGCTAATAGAAGATCCTTCAGATTTGCCAGCTTCCTTTCCAAAGGACTCTACCAATGAGTGTCCCCTGCCTCCAAGTTTGGGCTTCTTCGAGGCGCTTCTCCCAGTGTGCTCACTTATGGAGTCATGTTTTCATATCTCAAGTGGACTTTGACTTCTCTTCTTATGTTGTCGATCCACATGACTAGTTGTGGGTTCATGTTGTAGTTTCCTATGTATGTCAAACAAGCTCTATGGAAATACTGCGTTAATTTATTCTTTTTTTTATTACTCCTTTATCAATCTCGCGTTGTCGACCTTGCAACATTGTAATTCGGCCCTGAGGCTCCTTACAGTTTCAGCCAGATCTGGAAGGGTTTCCACCGCCCTGCTTTCATCAGATTCTTTATCTCTACTGTGGGAGCCATCCCCCACTTCATGACACGTCACCATCCTTTATTCTTGAAGTTTTCCCGTGATTTACTAACTGCTCGAGTGTTGACAAAAACACTCATTGTTAGTTAACAGTCTATTAGTTCATGAACAATACACGGTTCAATTTCTTAAATGCACACACACGGTCGAAAGTTTCATTTTTTTCTTTAATAACATTTTTAACCAAACTTTTAAGAAAGAGATAAGGTAGAGTGTCACTCTTTTAAAAATACTCCAAATAGATTTTTTAAGTGACTTGTCCATGAGCCCAAGGAGGCCAAGTGTTGTAACCATGCTCTGATACCAATTTGTAACACACCCATGATGGGGAGAAAATAAAAAAAAAATTGTCCTCCTTACAGGAACAGATCGTTTCCCTCTATGATTCCTAATTTGGGAAGTCCGAGACTCAACCCGACCCTCTGATCAAGGTTCTATGATTCTCTAAGTTAAACAAGAATTAGAGACCTTGATAGTCTCACCTCTTAATCAAACACATGCCATTCTAGCTTCTGGTGTAGGTCTTATGATACCCGCAACCTTCTCCTTCGTGCTTCAGCGAAGTCTCGGAGTTGGCGTTAGCCCCTTTTATCTTGGACCCTCCTCGGATGTGACCTTGGGTGATGACCTCATGCAAACAAACAATTGTGGGCATGACCAAAGGAGGTTTGAAACCAAACTACTTTTCGGCCCGCAATTCTCCTTGATCCTCCACGTGTCCTTTCTCCAAAACCGGGGTTTGGATTGTGGCTCGCCCTAAACTTTTTAAAGTTCGCACACCTCCAATTCCCACAATGCTATGAGACCGTTGATCTCCCAATATTGACAGTACTGTCTTAACTAATGGTTCATATCTGCCCTTTTCAAATCCATGGACCAGATATGTCCCTCCTAAATCAACGAATGTGATCTCCTTCGTGATTCCAGACTTCATACTTTTCAAATCTCAAACCCTGCTTTCCTCCGTACATCAATCTTCCAAAGTTGACAATCTACAGACACTTGTCCTCCTAAATCAATGGACCTATTTCTACTTCAGGTGTTTGACCTTTCAACTAGATCAACACTCATGTGGCGGTCTTCTAGATCAATGGTCAAGATCTCCTTCGGGTCTCTGGACTTCTAAGATCTCAAATATCAAACTTCACCCCTTTTCCCAATGGATTTTATCCGAAAGCTATAATCCACTGATGCGTGTCCACTTGATCTGACGATCAAGGATTACTTCCGGTCTTTACCCAAAGTCCATAGATTCATGTCACATGTCCTCTAGATCTGAGGATCGAGGATTTCTTCAGGTCTTTACCCGGAGTTCATAGATTTATGCCACGTCTCCTCTAGATCTAATGACTATGAACTACTTTGGGACATTACTCGGAGTCCACAGACTCAGGCCATGTCCCTTCTTAATCTGACAGTTATGAATTACGTCGGGAATTTATCCAGAGTCCACAGATTCACGCCATGTCCCTTCTTAATCTAACAGCTATGAATTACTTCGAGACTCTATCCGGAGTCCACATATTCACACCATGTCCCTTCTAGATTAGACGGTCCAGATTCACCTCAGACGATCTGACGCTGGAGATTTATTTCGGATGATCTGACGACTGATATCTACTTCAGATAATCTGATGATTGATATTTTCTTCGGCTCTCCAGCTCTTCGCACTTCGGGAGTCTCAAATATCAACTAAAAACTCTTGAATAGATTTCCTGAAGCTGCTGATATGCTGACACGTATCTCTTGGCAATCAATGGTTAGTATCCTACTTCAGGTGATCTGACCACTGATATTTACTTCGGCTCTCTGGCTCTCTAGACTTCGGGAGTCTTATATCTCAACTGAAAACTCTCGCACATATTTCCCTGGAGTCCACTATCTATCACCATGTCTCCCTCTGGATCTGGCAGTCCAGATTCACTTTGGGTATTCGGGGTTCGAGAATCTCAACTTTCAACTGAAAACCCTCTAACATATTCCTCCAGAGTCCGCGATCCATCACCACGTATCCCTTTGGATTTGGCAGTCCAAATTCACCTCCTGGTGATGCACGACCTCAAATTACTTCAGGACTTCAGAACTTTGGTAAGTTCCCTTCTCTTGTGTGTGCCAAGTGATAAGGTTCGTGCACCTTGCTTGGATCAGACAGTTGTTGATCCTTAGCGTTGTGATCCAATGACCATTGTCGCTCCTCCTCCTAAGATTTTGACTTACTCTGATTTAGAATATTTTCTAGGAGCTCGAAGGATTCAAACTTTGCTTCTCCTACAAGCCTGTATCCTAGATTTCATTTTCACTCCTCAAAATGATATCTATTTTGAGCTTGATCTCCTTGAATATTTCACCATCCCATGTGCTCCTTTTGTTTCAGGGATCACTTCAAACTCAGATCGAAGTTCAATGGCGATCGACAGTTCACAGAAATTGAAGGGGCCCAATATCTGTACTCTTTACCAGAGAGTTCGACCTCCACAATCTGGAAAGTACTTGCTCGATTCTAGTCTAAACGAGATCGTTGATCTCCCATCCCATTGAGATCAAAGACAAGGGTAAATTACGGGTCGCGAACTAGCGCGTTCATTATTTTCACCTTCATTCTCCGCAGTGATTCCGCACCCTCGATCTTCGTTCATAGATCGACGGTTCATAGCAATTGTGGGGTTCAACTTGACTATTTTTCAATTTGACATCTCAGAGCCTCGAGCTCCAAGGTTTCTAGACCTAGGTCACGTGGATCTTCATATAACGCCTGAGCTATAATCCCTTCTTTTAGTTGGGTTTTTGGTTAAGGGAATAGGCGCAAGTTTAGAGTCTCCTAGAATATTGGTCTAAAGGGAACACCTTCTCAACTCGCAGAACTTTAATCTCTAAATCAAGGAAAATTAACTTATGAGGTTACCAAAATGGTAGATATGCCCAGAGGTTGGCTCTGACAACGGTGATGTAAATTCCTGGGGAAAATGCCTTCGAGTGATTAAACTGGGACATATGGAAATTCAAGCAGAAATATAGGTTCTCAAGGGAACGAACACATACTCATAACTTATCATTTAATATAGACAAAGAACCCTTTATAGACATGTAAATACTTGGATGCATCCATTATTTACAATTCAAAGCATAAGGCAAGAAAACACTTATCAGAACCANAGGCTCAGTCACTCCCAATGGATTTATCACTGGCCAACCCCGAGCTTAAGCCACGATGCTTTGAGATTCAATCTCTTACTTCCATCTCAACGGAAGTTAGGGATGAAGGTTACTCTCCTTCTCCCAATACAGAAATAGATAAGGACGAAGGTTACTCTCCTTCTCCTGGCTCAATCTCTATCTTTTGTGATCAGAACTCATTGTTCCTATTTCACTCCTTCCTCAGATCCGAGAGTTTCCACTCTCGTCTCTGCATTTTTCCACAGGTCTTCCTCTGCCCACCACACTTCCTTTCTTTCCTTCCTCAGAAATATTGTGTGTGGCTCGGATTCCTAGTCCGTGGTCAGGTCTAGAAGCCTTACAGATGGGCGGTCTACCCTATCCCCTCACTAACTCTTAAGGAGGTCTTCCCACCTACCAACCCGACTGTAATTCATTCCTAGGTAAGAGGGTTGTTCTGACTTGAGCAACTAATTCCAGCATGGTACTGGTTCGGTGGAGGTTAACGCAACCATTCTGGGTCCCCTCCACCACCTTTCATAGCATTCGTGGTTTTCTCTTAGCACAACCCCTCTTTCAACAGTCATGCAACACGTAACCATTTTCTATTAAGATAACAGAATTTACATTCATCGACCTTTTGTACAAAGTTCCATCAAATCAAACATTCGCACTTTTAGGTTTTCCATAGTTCCTTGTTGAATATAGGTATATTTACAGACTGGGGGAGACAGGGTGTTACAAAGTGGATGGCTTAGATGGATTTCAGAAATTCGGCCTTCAGAAGTTTTGGATGTTCCACCCTCTCTTTCCTTGGAAGGGCTCCTCCTCTGAAGTGCACGATCTGGTGACGCATGTCCTTCCCATATCAACAGTCACAACTGACTTCGCTTATTTGGGCTTCAAGAGTTTAGCAACCTCCAACCCTATTTTCATAGCACATGGGTCCCTGTCGTGTGTCCTCCTAGATCCAATGGTCTAGATCTTCGTTGGCCTTCGCGACTTCGTAAAATTTTCACTTTTCTCCACACTATTTCACCGAAGTTGTATCTCTTGAACTCTCTAATCCGTTGCCACGTATCCTCCTCACAACCAACGGCTGGGATTCACTTCGTTCTTCAGGACTTCGTGAGAATTTCACTTCAAACACTATAAAAACTCCCAACCACAAAGTGTTGAAGGAATCCACGGCTAACCTCTGTGCAACTCTCCCAGCTCTAATGGTCTAGAACGATCTTGATTCCTCCTGAATGGATCTTTCTCGTTAATTAACGAAATATTAAAGGGCTCCTCCCTATTGAATTATTCTTCCCTTGCTATTTCTTATGAGCTTTCGCCACCCATCCCTCCAGACGATGGACGGTTCCGACTGGCTTCGAAATTTCCAGACTTCCAGACTTCAGTGAGTCCTCACTCTTTGCACATAAAAAGGGTTAAATTCATATGTGCTTACTCGGATCCCACGACTGTCAGTCCACACACCCAAATCCAATGGTTGGGATCTATTCTTCACCTCGATGTGCTCCTCCTTAAAGTTTGAAATAGATCTAGTAGTCCAGATCTCTTCCTGTAGCTAATTTGATGGAAGTTGTTGCTCCTCCTCCTGAGCTTTCACTTTCTCCCAAATTGGGAAAAATTATAAGTGTTCAAAGGCAGTCGCCTTTGATCCTTCTGCGAGCCTGACTACTTGGGTATCAACTTTGCTCTTCCTCCTAAGCTTATGTCAATGAAATTTGACCTCGGCTTTGGCGCACACTTGCACTTCCACTGTGCAAACTTGCACTATTCCTCCTAATCTTTTGAACTTGCCCAGTCTCCTAAGGGTCTCATCCCTTTGCTTCCTTCAAAGTAACTCCTTGTGCCCTCCTGGAAACCTTTGCACTCTTCTGAGCTTCCGAACCTAAAATAGGTTCCCCTATGTGCACTCCTTGCACTTTGACTAGACTTCAAACGACTTCAAACTTAGAATATTTTCCAGTAATCTTCCTGCACACTCCTTGTGCCTGCTCAATGCAGACCTTGCCAAGCTTCTTCCTTCAGAGTGTTCAGCAACTCTAAGGTAGTTTCTCCTTCCATGGATTTCTAGAGTGTTCAGTAACTATGGGGTGTCCTTCCTGGCACTTTTCTTCTTTGAACTCGAAACAGAGTCCACCTGTGCACAATTGCACCTACTCAATGCCCACTTGGCATATCTCTATAGAGGTTTCCAGCAACTTTGTGTTCTCTCTGTGCCTCCTCTACACAATCTCTTCCCCAAGGTGGTCAGTAACCCTGAGGCTCTTCTCTGAGTCCATAAATGTTTTGTTGTTCCCTCCTGGCATGTTCTCCTCTCAACTTGAAGCAGAGTTCATATGATCACTCCTTGCGCTGGCTCACAGAGTTATCGACACTCTATCATGCACTCCTTACATTTATCCTAAAAGAATCTAGAACGACTCAACAACTTACAACATATAGTGAGCTCTATATTCCTCCTGCATATGAAACCCTATCACATACATTGACAACATAAATGAACATAAACACACAGATGGAATTCATAAAACAAACCTTCACCACATAGGGATTCATAAAAAGTGAAATTTGTTCTTTTGTATTAATATCAAAATGCTAATTACAATGTGTGCAGTACAACATAGTCTTGACTCTCTCTCCTTGTCTTACAATGGTTTTCTCTCAACCTTCAGCAACCTCTACTGGCCATATGTTACAAAGATTTATACAAGAGGAGACTCATTGAGTCTTTCACACCAACTACTATAGTGGTGTCTAATCACCATCAAAACGTCTATCTAATGAGGCTAATTTCATTGAATGAACATGTACATCTCATATCCAAGCAAAGCTCAAGATGTGTCCAACTCAAGCCTATTAAAGGAAATTCTATCTACAGCTTGTACAAAGGAAATAACTCGGCTCTTCCATCCTTACAACATTTTATTTGCATTTAAATCACATTTTAAAATTTGAAAATGGGAGGGCTACGCCTCTCCTCTTATTGAATGCGCTTTGATGCGTTGGAATGTTGGCACATTGCTGAGGTGGAGCAATGCTCCTGCATCATACTCCACTGGAGGGAAAATCATGAGCTCCTTCTCATGAGATCCTTTGATCTGTTGTTGGAATACCCCTAGATCCCAAACTCTTCTATGGAGTTTTCCTCCTCATCCTCTGCTTTGTTGTTGTTGTTGCTTCCCTGTTTCTCTTGCAGGTTCTCCTCTTTTCAACTTCCTCCTGCTGGCAAATTTTTCTGCTAATTCCATCATCAACTCTTTGATTTCCTCAATCACCTCTTCCAGCTGCTATGTTGGATGGCTTCTTGGAAGTCTTCCTTATTATTGCACATCCTCATGTTGAGTAAAGGGTAGACCAACCTGATATCCCATGTTGTCTTCAAATCTTCTGCAGTCTCCTCACTGAACTTATGTTCATCTATATCCTCTAACAGATTGACTTTTTCCATTTGCTTTTGTGTTGGTTCAGCTCCAGCTTCCTCCAGCTGCTCCTCAGACTAGAATTCTGCTCCATCTGGCATGAATGTCTCTTGGAATCCATCTTCTGGTTCTAGATTGCTAAACCAATCCTCTAGCATCTCTTACTCCTCCCATTGAGTGATAAACTTAATTGTATGCTCCTCTTTTTCTGTTGGGGAATACATCATTTTTTTCTCCTTCTCCTCCTCCTCTATGACAGTCATAGTTGGTTGTCCTTCTGCTGCACTTGAAATTTGTGCACTGGACTCTATTGGGATAATTGGCAGGAATATCTGAATTCCCCCAATGATTAGAATGCTCCTCTGATCCTCCTCCATCAGCACCCCTTACTAATTTGAACTCACCTCTGAGCTCCTGAGACTTTCAGATAGTCTCATCTCTTCTCCCATTCTCACATGGAAATCTATGATATCAACTGTTGATCTCTCTTCATTGCCCACCTAGAAATTTTAAAGTTCACCACTGCCCTCCTGGTAGTTCATGAGATCTCTAACTGATCTCTTCTCCTCCTCATCACTGAGGCTCTCTCCAGTCTCTGGTTCATAGATGTAAACCATTTCCTCCTATGTTCTACTGAGGGTTTCAACATGTCTCAGTCACTTCCTCAACTATTGTTGCTGCCTTTTGACCAACAAATTTTGAACATTCCACTTTTCTCTCCTCTTCAAGGGCCATTCATATGTCCAGTGCACCTATGCCTCCTGCAGCATATTGAATGTTAGCCTCTCCATTTATGCTCTAATTTCACTAAGCTCTTTGTCCATCTCTTCTTTTATTTTATGTTGGCAGTCCTTTCCTTGATCACTCATATGGCCTTCAGTAGCCATTTTATTTCTCTGCCTACCCTCATGGAGTGTCTATTGGTTACCCTGCAACTGAGAGCACCTTCAGCATCTCCTGCATCCCACCTGGTTATCTACTTGACTGTTGCGAACCTGCAACAATCCTTCACATAGAGCATTAGTAATATGTCTCCTCCTTCCTTTTCCTATTGTCTGAAAGAAAAAAAATCTCTAATACCACTTTGACGTAGCCCCCCTTCTCTCCTAGGGGTTTCTCAACCTCCCGGTCAAGTATCTTCAAATACTTGAGCTGAATTAGCTCCTCGTGACCCTGCTATCCCCAATTTGGTTTAACACAGACCCTCTATTACCTCATGCGTAGCTCATATGGAACCCGCGGGCCCTTTTCTTAGTGCTTTTAAAATTTCAAATCTGATGACCACTAGCTCCTTCTATTAGCCCCTCTCCACATGTGACCTCAGGCTATGACCTGAGGCTAAACCTCCTGAAGTGCTTCGCAACTTAGATCTTCAGCAACTTTGGATGCAGTCAGTTCCCTTTTCCCCGAACCCCGAACCATGAACTCTCTTGGACGATCGATGCTCCACACTTCTTCAACAACCAATGACAGCGATCTCCTTTGAGATGCGACTATTTTGGTTGTAGCTGACTCCTTTTTTCTCGAACTCTGAAGTAGAAACATTATCCCGACCAAATATATGACCTACACTCCTCTGACAACCAACAATTTTGATCCACTTTGGTACTTTGGCTTCGGGAGTTCCAACCATTTCAACACCCCATTTCCCCTGAAGTGTTTTCTCTCTGAAGCTATGGATTGAGCACCACATACTCACCTTGACCTATGATAGAGATTGACCTTTGTCCCCACTTCGGGTGACTTGCAGTCAACACCCCTTCGCTCTATTTCTTCTGAAGTATCAATCCTTCGAAGTAACAGATCTTCCACCATGTGTCTTGTCCAAGTGGATGGCTTAGATGGATTTCATAGCTTCGACCTTCAGGAGTTTTGAATGTTCCACCCTCACTTTCCTTCGAAGGGCTCCTCCTCCGAAGTGCATGATCCGGTGACGCATGTCCTTCCCATATCAACGGTCACAACCAACTTTGTGTATTCGATATTTGGGAGTTTAGCAACCTCGAACCCCATTTTTGTTTGAAGTACCTTCTTTCTAAAACACATAGATCCTTGTCGCATGTCCTCCTAGATCTGATGGTCTAGATCTCTTTCAACCTTCGCGACTTCACGGAAATTTCACTTTTCTCCACACTATTTCTGTGAAGCTCTATCTCTCGAACTCTCTAATCCACTGCCACGTATCCTCCTCGCATCCAATGGCTAGGATTCACTTCGTTCTTTGGGACTTAGTGAGAATTTCACTTCAAACACTTTCAAACCTCTAAACCATGAAGTGTCGAAGGACTCCACGGATAACCTCCATGCAAATCTCCCATATCTAAAGGTCTGGAATGATCATGCATCCTCTTGAACAGATCTTGCTCATTAATTCATGAAATCTTAAAGAGCTCCTCCCTATTGAAGGATTTTTCCCCCGCTATCTCTTATGAGCTTTCGCCACATGTCCCTCCAGACGATGGAAGGTTCCGACTAGATTTGGAACTTCAAGACTTCAGGACTTCGTCAAGTCCTCACTCCTTGCACATAAAAAGGATTAAAGTCTCATGCGCTTACCTGGATCCAACGAATGTCGGTCCACGTGCCCAGATCCAATGACTGGGATCTGTTCTTCACCTCAATGCACTCCTCCTTGATGCTAGACGTATATCTAGCGGTCCATATCTCTTTCTGCATATGATCAGATGACAGATGTTGCTCCTCCTCCTGAGCTTGCACTTTCTCCCGAATTGGGAAAAATTATAAGTGTTCAAAGGTTTCGGCCTTTTATCATCCTGTGAACCTGACTGCTTGGGTCTTGAATTCTCTCTTCCTCTTGAGATTTTGTTCGTGAAATTTGACCTCAGCTTTGGACCACACTTGCACTTCCATTGTGAAAACTTGCATTATTCATCCTTAGCTTTCGAACTTCCCGAGTCTCCTAAGGGTCTCTACCCTTTGTTTCCTTCAAAGGAACTCCTCGTGCCCTCCTAGAAACCTCTTCACTCTTCTGAGCTTCCAAAACTGAAACAGGTTCCCCTCTGTGCACTCCTTGCACTTTGACTAGCCTTCAAATGGCTTCAGACTTAGAAGATTTTCCATTAATCTTCCTGCACACTCCTTGTGCATGTTCAATGCAGACCTTGCAGAGCTTCTTCCTTCAGAGTGTTCAGCAACTCTGAGGTAGTTTCTCCTGCCACAGATTTCCAAAGTGTTCAGTAAATCTGGGGTGTCCTTCCTGACACTTATCTTCTCTGAAATCGAAACAAATTCCATCTGTGCACACTTGCACCTGCTCAATGCCCACCTAGCAGAGATCTACAGAGGTTTCCAGAAACTCTTTGTTCTCTCTGTGCCTCCTCTACACAATCTATCCCCCAGGATTTTTAGTAACCTTGAGGCTCTTCTTTGAGTCAGTAAATGTTTTGGTATGCCCTCCTAGCACATTCTCCTCTGAACTCAAAATAGAGTTCATGTGTGCACTCCTTGCATTGGCTCGCAGAGTTCTCGACACTTTGTCATGCACTCCTTGCATTTAGCCTAAAAGAACCCAGAATGACTCAACAACTCACAACAGATAGTGAGCTCTATCTTCCTCCTGCAGATGAAATACTATCACATACATCTACATCATAAATCAACATAAACACACAGATGACATTCATAAAACAAACATTCACCACACAAGGATTCATAAACAATGAAATCTATTCTTTTGTATTAATATCATAATGCTAATTACAATGTGTACAGGTCTAGACTACGATAGATTCTCGGCTCTCTCCTTGGTTTACAATGGTTTTCTCTTAAACTTTGGCAACCTCTACTGGGCATATGTTACAAAGCTTTATACGAGAGGAGACTCATTGATTATTTCCCTCCAACTACTCTAGTGGTTTCTAATCACCATTAAAATGCCGATCCACTGAGGCTAATTACATTGAATGAGCATGTACATCTCAGATCCAAGGAAAAGATCAATATATGTCCAACTCGAGCCTATTAAAGGAAATTCTATGTACATCCTATACAAAGGCAATAACTCGTCTCTTCCATCCTTACAACACTTAATTTGCATTTAAATTACATTTTAAAATTTAAAAATAGGAGGGATATGCCTCTCCTCTTCTTGAATGTGCTTTGATGTGTTGGAATGTTTTCACGTTGATGAGGTGGAGTGATGCTCCTGCATCACTTATGCCTTTCTATACCACACTTCTTACAGAATTCTTCAAATTCATTACTGCAGAACTCTCTGTCATTATCTATCCTCGGCACCTTAATTCTTTTCTTTGTTTGATTCTCAACAAGAGCCTTAAACTCTTTAAACATGTCAAATACTTCATATTTCTTCCTAAGGAAATATATCCAATTATTCCTCGAGAATTCATCTATAAATGAGACATAGTACATAGATTTCCCCAATGATGGAACCGACACAGGTCCAAACATATCACTGTGAACTAGCTGTAAAATTTCTTCTTCCCTCGTTTCACCAGAGGGGAATCTTACCTGATTCTGCTTCCCATATACACAATTTTCACATAAATCAAAATCCAGAGAGCAGTTAGACATACATTCAACCATTCCTTTCCCATGTAGTAGTCAAAGACCCTTCTCTCCGATATGCCTTAGCCTTTGATGCCACAATATAACCTTTTCTCTAGAGACCGTCAAAGTTATTTCTTCTTCAACTCCAATATCAAGAACAATGGAACTATTACATCCATCACTAATAGTGATTCCTTGCAGCTTATCCAGAGTTCCAAACCGAACTCCCTTCAGCAACACCATTTCTCCTCGAACCATCCTGCAGGTTTCCATTTAAAATATTTTTTTTACCCCTACATCGTCCATTTTTCTTACAAAAATCAAATTTTTGGCCAAACTTGGGATTGTAGAAATTTCGATACACTTAATGTATTCTTGTGATTCTCCTGATCTAATAATTTGCACCACTGTTAAATACAGAATCTCTTCTACTATTATTCTTGCGGAAAATTAAACCACGATCACAACCACAATCACAAAGTGAAATATCAATAACACATAACACAGAAGTTTTACCGGGAAAGCATAAAGCTAAAAACCCCACTATCATATATTATGTATATCATGAATCATGAAACAATCTCATACAAAGCTCTAATACAAGAGCTCTCAGTACAATACAATCATCTCACACTGTCATACACAAATCAGCAAATACATGTGCCAATTCTTGTGTCCAGACAGCTTACCTCCTCTGCACAATCTCTACAATTCAAATTCTCACAATGATCGAATCATTCATGAATTGCCTAGCTTACACATGCTCATAAGCATATCCATTGCATGTGTGATCAAATCACAACTAATAGCCAAACTTTCCCTTTCACCTGTTATCTCAACTGGGTCTCCACTGGATCTG